>CAUHTR010000006.1:313066-394663 GCA_959609185.1 Schmidtea polychroa | reverse complement strand
TCTATATGTTTAGACATGTACCTAGTTACATCGGTCAATCAGTACTAGATCTGTCTAAACTGAGGATGTATGAACTTCAATATAATGAACTGGCGAAATATAGGACAGAGTTTAATTGTGAATAAATATTGTTGCCGGCGCACCGACTCCTTTTTCTAAGAGATAAAGCACTGTAAGCTTGACACTCTTTGCTGGCAATGATAAGAGAACAGCCTTCTAGACACGTCAAATTACGATCCTGCTCGTCCTTTGTATTCTAAGAGCTTGGATTCGGTAATAGGGAAGTTAAAGGATGAGAGTAAAGGGCTGGGATATAGTGAGTGGGTTTTCAGGAGTGTTAGGAGATAAGGCAGCACTTAGGGCTAATGGAGTTGAGTTAGGCAACACTGAGATAGGGCACCAGTCGTATTTAGACTGCTACAACAACAGCGTAGTATATACAGTGCCACAAACGAGAATAGGAACACGCAACCACCAGCTCTTTACTTTTAAAAATAATAAAATAGCCTTGTCGAACAACGATGACAAGCGCCTTTGGGTGGGTCCTAATACCAGTCTCGCATATGGACATTTTTTAGGAGTCGATGTTCCAGATGTTGACCATGTATCTGAAGTTGTCCCTCTCTTTGGCGGAATGAGTCCGAGCTTTGATGATGAGGATTGGGATGAATCTCAGAACAATAGATTTGAAGTTGGCCCTCTCTTTGGCGGAATGAGCCCAAGCTTTTGTGATTCGGATGACAATATTGATTCTATTGTAAATAATGATATGAATATTAATGTAAATATTGATAATGACGTCGATATCGATGATGTTTTATTAAGCGATTAATAAATCTTTTAAAACGTTATTTTGCGTTCTATTTTATTATGTAGATAAATTTTATTTTCGAAAACTCGTTATAGTTTTCATTACTTTTTCATCATTAGTTACATTTTATAATATTGGTAATTAAACTCTTTAAGTATCTAATGATGGAAAAAGTGTTTTTATACCTTTGACTCATGCCTATCCACCAATCAGATTAAAGCATGTCTTTGTTTAAATTGCATGTCATTTGCATTAATGTTGCATTAATGTTTTTATTATTATTTCTAATATTATTATTACTATTATTACTTATATTATTACTATTACTATTATTATTTCTATTTCTATTATTTCGATTTACAAAAACAAAACAATTCAACATAAAAATTTATTTTGATACAATCTGACTCGAGTGGTGATTCCTCATCTTAAATGAATTAAATAATAATATAATGATATTATTTGAGATAATTATGAATGATATTATAATTTATATATTTTATCAGTGTAGAAACACCCCAAATATAATAATGATAAACTTAAGCGAAAAATGCTAAATCAATCCATCAATAACAAATTATAAGCCATAAATAATGTAAAATATGCTACGTCAAGTTAATAATATCGTTATTTAGATAAAATGACACAAGAAAGAACTGAAGCCCCAAACAATGAAACAAAAATCAATAAAATACACAAAGACAAATGGGCCAAAGTAATGATACAACTAGCGAATCGGACCCTGAATTATATTGAGGAAGCAAGGGAATGGGAGAACCATCAATTCCAGTGGTTGGTGCAGAATCTAAGAGCAGAGACAGAGGCCTGTAAAAGAGCTGCCAATTGGTCGGCATTGGAAAGCATTCGACAGGAGGCACACGGCCACTACTTGAAACAACTAGTGCAGGAGTCGAGGAAAAGGTTAACCGACGAAAATAAAAAACGAGAAATAGAAAAACAAAAGGAGAAGAGGAAAACCAACCAACTATTGGCAGAAGTCAGGAAATGGAAGCGACAGAACAGAGAGATAAAGAAGGAAATGAGAGAATTACCACAGCGACTGGAATATGAAGGCAAACAAGGAAAATGGGAGGAAAATTTAGATCAAAGAGAAGAGCTGAGAAGGCTCAGAAAAATCGTCGCACGCAGTCAAACATGGCAGACCAATGCCAAAAAATTCGAGAGGCACCTGGCAATGAAAATAACAATAAAGGAACGAGAAAACGCTGCCATGTAGGAAATGATCCTACAACAGTCAGGAAGGATCGTGGAGTTAGTAAACAAGGTAGCAGACCTGGAGCAAGACAACAACGGCTATAAAGGAGCACTAGAGCAGAGGAACATAGTGCTAGCCGGAAAGAACAAAAAACTCGAGAATGAGAGAAAGATGTTCGACGAAAACTTCAAGAATCTGGAAAAAGTGGCAAACGGCGAAAAGACAACAGAATTTGAAAATAATAATATTGAGTATGACGACGATGTTTTATTAAGTGATGAAAAAATCTTTTTAATAATTTATTTTAGCGTTCTATTTTATATTATTGAAAACTCGTTAGTTTTCATTACTTTTTTCATCATTAGTTACATTTTATAATATTGGTAATTAAACTCTATAAGTATCTAATGATGGAAAACGTAATATGGTATGTTTTTGTGTATGTATGACGACGATGTTTTATTAAGTGATGAATAAATCTTTTTAATAATTTATTTTAGCGTTCTATTTTATATTATTGAAAACTCGTTAGTTTTCATTACTTTTTTCATCATTAGTTACATTTTATAATATTGGTAATTAAACTCTATAAGTATCTAATGATGGAAAAAGTAATATGGTATGTTTTTGTGTATGTTGCAGTCAGCATGCAAATATATAATAAAAATAATAATAATAATAATAATAATAATAATGTTGGGCTAAAATGCGGAGTGGAGAAAACTGGAACGAATAGAAAAGTAAACCTCGAAAATAAATGAAATAAGATAAAAATATAAAGTACCATCAAAATCTCACTAGTAAATAGGAAGGAACAATAAAATACCAATAAGAGAACAAGAATAAGTAAACAAACTAAATAAAATCCAATAAACCCCTTAAGATTTAGAAATAAAACGATTTAAGACACACAGCGGATAAAATAGAAATAGAATAAGTAAAAAAGTGAAAACAAATAAACGAGAAATTTAGGAAATAAATAAAAATATAAACATTTTAAGTCTAATTAAAACAAAAAATGATATTACAATAAAATAGCAATAAGTCCGCAGGAAAAAATAGGAGAAAAATAATAAAAATATGAAAAAATAAATAAAATAATAATAAGAATAAGGCAAGTCATTAAAAATTTAATATACGATGATAAAAACATAAAAATAATAATAAATAGTAAAAATACAAGCAGGTCGCGTCCTGATTGGACGAAAAATACTATATATGTAACGTGAAAAATTAGAAGACCCCCACTTTTAATTTTCACGATTACATATTTCAGCTTGCAGACATTCCACAGAGCACAGAACCATAATCACAGAGATTTCAGAACTTACATTTAATTTATTCGAGACCAGTTTAAATTCGATTTCATTCCAGTTTTCGAAGCTATAGGTATGCTGATTGATTTATATATATTAGTTTAATCTATGTAATGGTGGAAAACAAAAGCAAATTCATTTCGTATAATAAATTTATTTAAATGCAAATAGCCTTTTCTTCATGGTGCCGGCGACTGTACCATCTGAGAGCTCCAAGTATGATGTGGACGTGTTGGAAATATACCACGGTAGAGAGCATAACCATTTTGCCTTCATATGTAATCCAGAAGATGCTGAAAATGAGAATGTGATATTTGGAGAGAATGATATTTGTCAGATGAGAAATTCACCAAGGGTGTGATGAGAGATCGATCGTGTGGAATGGGTAACATCATACTTGGGGTCCAAATGATAGGGTCGCCGGGTGAGTTTTATTGATTCATTTATTTTTATTGATTCATTTATTCATTTCATTATTTGGATTTTCATAAATTGTATGCTAATTGTCAGTTTTGTGAAGAATGAGTCGAACGGTCCCTCATGACGATGCAAGAACGGCGGCAGCGATGAATGCCTTCTTGGGTGGGTCATGAGGGGTGAGGAGACTCCGCAGTTTGAACCGTAGTCGAAAGTGGAATTTCTCACCAAGCGCGATCGTTCATAGGATATTTTCGTTCTTGTACGACCATACCGAGGTTTCGATGATAGAGAAATAATGCAAACTCCAGGAATAAGTGATTTTGTGATCGGTATACGCAATACTATTCTCGGAAAAGAGGAAATTTCAGCTTTGAGGTACATAATAAATCCATTGAGATTCATACGGAGAAACTACGAAACGAAAACCTTCAGTAGGATATGCAACCGCTTTCTTTTGAATCTGAATTCGACATGGTTATTTGTTTAAGCATTGTACCTTCGGTGGGCTGAATGCGGGAGAATCATAATTTCCAGTTGCGAACAGAAATTCCAACGAGATTGATGCAGCTTGTCACTATATCTTCTTTCAAGGGTGTGAGCGCTAAAAACTTAACGACTAAACCCATCGTCTGTGCACTTTTAGGGCAATTATTGATCTTAGATTATAGATAAGAGATTTCCGTCGGAAAATAGAATAAACAGACCCAGATAATTTATCGATATAGTCACCGCCCACATGAGAAACAAAATTGCTGATATTATCGGACTATCCACTAGTAATCTTTGTCTGCTGTCGAGCCGATCGTGGTAGGGAATTGATAGAGTGTCTGCGAGTAAGATAAGACGGGAATAGCCTAGTGCGTGGATTGACAAATCGCTATCTAGAATAATTATTGCGAATAAGAAACCTAATAGATTAAATCAAACCTACTTAGGAACATGTTTTGTCGGAACACCCACTCACAACAAATTAATTCTGCTCTCACTATACGATTACTAACACTACCCGTCCAGGGGAAGCAAACATAAATTCATATGAGACGAATAGAAAATACCATCTGTTCTACACATCGACCAATTCCGTTCAGTGCCACATGAGAATCAAGATGTGACGGTAATAACAAGTTCGATTTTCTGAATATTACAGCGACGATATAAAGATTTTTCTATGAGCCAACAATGCGAGGCATAATACTATATGAGCAGTTACATCACAGCAGAACACGCATGTCATCAATTTATCTAACTCTACTGCAGTAGTAAAATCATGTAATGAATACACACCACAACTCTGTCTGAGGAATTGCGTTCGCACCGATAAAGAAAATGCCGTCATGAACTCACACACAGACAAGCGTTACTATAGCGACGGTGATGGCGCATTGTTTAAAATGAGAAAAATATAATTAATAATATAATTTTAATAATTTATTATCGCAAGTTCTTGTAACAATAACTGGGTAGGAATGATATGAATCGTTTTCGAAGGTCATTAGACTAGTTTGGCAATAGCGTAGCGTACATATGCACTCCTCAAAGCACGATAACTAAGAATTTTTGATCAAGAATAGTGAGGGATATAGTAGCGGGTGGGGAAATAGAAATGACGAGCGAAATAAAGTATTTTACGGGGATATCACCTATTCCGTAACCAAACTATAGAGACCAGATATAATTTAATTCATTCAGTTCTCGAATATTCCCCGTTTTCTTTTCCCTTAACTTATAAAGTTTGTTGAAATATACTCGAATGTTTGTGGTTGAATGGATGTGAGTATGGGCAAATGAAGTGGATTTGTGGGTCCCTGTCGAACAGCTTGATTAGGAAGACTTTGAGTTTCGTATTCGAAACTATAAATAACACTCTAACGAATTTTTCCAACTTAAAGATAAAATTTTTTTTGACTTTAGATGAATACCTCAACTAGTTCTGGAAAAAACCTCCGTCCTTGCTTTTCCTGTGCTGATAAAAATGCCGATATCGCACAGCTTCATTTATACATCGGGGAATTAAAGAAGAGAATTGACCTCTATGAGGGAACGTGGTTCTCCCCACCACAAATGAAGGAGGAGAAGAGCAAGATTCTACGTCTGGAGCACTCCCGTGACAGTCTCCTGGAAGAGAGCAGGTGCCAGAGGCTAACCATAAAAGCCCAATCAGAGGCACTGCACAAAATATATTCGGAATCCGAAATAGCGAAGCGAGTTCGCGAATACCCGATACAAGATGGGACTAATGTGGGACAATGATGGGACAACCTATGATACCAATGAAAATTTTTGACAAGAAATTCGAGAATCCCGCCGTTAACCAGTGCTTAGCAGAATTGCCTCTATATAGCATTCAAGAGCACTGGGCAGAAATAAATAAGATTATTTCATTTGATTACTTCTTAACGTTTATTTCAGGAAGCAATGAAACTACGATTCAGGAACTGGAAAAACAATGGAAGAATATTGCCTCGATAGTCAAGAATTATGACTCAGTAACCCATGAGTATATAAACCAATTTTTTCAAAAGGATACATACTCTTACAAAAAAATGGATGAAAATGCACTACTCGTTTTTTCAAAACTATCCGAAATCTATATAAAAAAGGTAATTAATAATCAGAATTACAATACTAATAATTTTAAAAACTCTGTTTCAAAAAACGAGAATTTTTCAAATCTAAGAATTTATGGAGATGAAAAGTTCTCATATAATAGTATTAATAATATTAAAAATTTCGGTTTTAAAAAAAATAGAAAATTTTCAAATCCAGTTTTTGACAAAAATAAGAATTTTTCAATTTGGAAAAAAAATTTAGAAAATAGTAAAAATGATAGACTTTTTTATAAAAATTATGGTTTTTATAAAAAAATTAATGAAAGTGAAAATGTAAAAAAAATTAAAAAGGAAACACCTAGTATGTTTAAAGAATTTTTTGAAAAACCCGAAATTTTTAATAATAAAGTATTAAATAGTTTTATAAATAAAAATTTTAAAAATAAAAAACATTTTTCAATAAATAATAATTTAGATAATAATAACGAAAAACACCTCTTTTTTTATAATAATTTAAAAAATAATAATGAAAAACACCTTTTTAATAATAATAATAATTTAAAATATTTTTTTAAAAATAAAAATGAAAAATTCTTAAAAGATTCCGATATTAATTTGTTTAAATATAATAATAAGATCACAACCTATGATACCAATGACGAAAGGCCTTCACGCAGCTCGCCGGCCTACGGCCGACTCACGGCAAATGTTACCCTACCTACGAATAATAACCATATACGCAGCTCGTCGGCCTACGGCCGACTCCCAGAAAACCTAACCCCTATTTTTAATAATAAGAGTAATATCCCAATAAAGAATAATAAAGCACTAATCATAAATGCAAAAAAAGACAATATCATACCCAGTTATATAGTTAATTTAAAAGAAATTGGGGACACTTTTTTCAACAATATTAGGGATCAATTCATTATCTTGGGGAAAATTGATGTATTACCACTCCCGAAATTTTTTAGAGAAACTTTCTCTACTATAAATGCAAAATATGAGCAACTAATAGCAATTATTAGTAGAGGTCAAACTGAATTAGGAAAGAGTATTTTTAATATGAAACTGATACCCAACGATGTTCCAAATAAGAATAATATAATACCTAAACTAAATATTGATTATATAAATACCTTTATTAAAAACCTTTTCATAGATATTCATACCCAATTAAAGGGGATAGATAAGAAAACCAATTATCATATTATTAAAGATTTTTTCTATATTTTAGTATTAAAATTTAATAAACTCTGTCATTTCTTATTTTTTAAGAATAATGGTAAAGTATTTAATGAAACACCGCAGCCATTCCCTTTAATCCATAATAATAAGTCTGCCCAGAAAAAAAAGAAAGTCACCTTCAGAGATGATAACTCTCATAACTCTAGATACTTCAACTCTCCCAATAGATACGCTAAGCTTATTGACTTAAATGATTCTAAACCTAAAAAGCAAGTTCCACTAAAAAATAATGAGATGCCAACAACCCCCTCAGCAACTTCACCAACAACCAAAAACAGAAACACCTCTAAAAAACCACATTTTTCTAAACCAATTCCGAACAGCACTCCGCCTGAATTCATTAGACCAAACCCTGAATTACTCAAAAAAGTGAAAAATGTATTAGAGACATTTAATTTTACGGGAAAAAATTGTGAATCTATCCTCCCCCAACTGCATATAAATAAACCTGAACTTGAATCAACTCCAAAATGTGACAATAACAACGAGCCTTCACCTTCTCCCAAAAAAACATATAATTGTGACCTAGATAACCATTCGAACTCTGACCTTTTTGCGGATACCTCTTTAATAATTAAGCACACAAATACGGATATTGATAATATCATCTTACACAACAGCTCCTCTGATAAGTCATCCAATGAATCCATTATCCTACGTAAATCTACCAAACCTTCTCCTCTGGATAACACATCTAGAAACGATAATACTTCCTTCTCTGTACACGTTGAAAACCCTAAGTCATTGTTCCCCTTATCTGCTTCAATTATCCAAAAAGACGATATAACTTATACCCCCAAAAAATCCCCTACCCAGTCGAGCAATGACCAATCTATCTATGCTATTACTTCTACCCCAATTGCCTCAGCTATTAATGAACAAAAATCCCTTCTAAAATCATTACAAGTAAAAGGAACTACTATCCAAACTAACCATCCAAAAAATGTTAATATAGCAAAGACAACAAAGATAAGAACTTCTAAAAATTTTAAAACTTACGATAAGAATAATAAAGCTCTTTATTTTTTTGATGGTAGGGGAAAAATGAACTGTAGAGCGGGATTACATAATCCAATATCCTGTGGATCTATTGGTGTATTCTCGAGAGAAATTTTGATTGCACATGCTAAGGATGTCCATGGAATTGATTTCAATTATGATTCGGACATTGACTGCTATCAATGTAGACCAAAGCAAGGAGGGGATAGATCCACAATGAACGTTATAAATTTTAAAAACTTATACAAACACATCAAAGATTTCGACCACCATTGTGAGATTGACAGAGCCTACCTAAAGGATGTTACCGTAGAAATTACCCCTAAGCATGAAATTGCATGCCACATCCTAAATAAGAACATAAAAAATAAATGCTACACCACCTTCAACCCTGAAATCCCAATAGAAAGTATATCGGCGCATATGAACAAACTGCACAAAAAACTAATCTTTAACATAGATAAGAATATCTATTGCTACTGCGGGGAATGGCTGCCAATTCATCAAATTAAAAACCATATAAATGATTTTCATTTAAATAACCTAATTGAACTCAATAACGAGGTAAGCGAGGGAAATAGCAATGTGAATGGAGATTTTTTTAAAAATATTCTTGCAACTAATGAGAATATTCTCACAGCAAATAATAATGAACTTATAGGTAGAGAAATCCCGGATACCATTCTCTTTTCAAATAATTTGGAAAAAGAATCAACATGATGGTCCCAGCACACAATCAAGGCTTTCATATTCTCATTCGCAATAAGAAACTCCACCATCTTCGTAGATCCATTTATAGGTAACTCGCTAATCCAGCACAACTTCCGAACTTTTTTTGAATCCTTCCCTTTTAGAGACTTCGCAGAATGGAACGAGATTGTCATGCCAATGTATAATGGTAAAAACAACTGGTTTCTGTTCTTTCTTGACAAACGCCGTAAACTCGCTCTTATAATAGACCCTACAGTTGATGATTCTTACTCTTCTTACAACGCTCTTGGTAATAACATCCTCACCACTATCCTTGACTTACAAAAAATCGTTACGCCAGTTGAAATTAAACTAGAGCAAATACAATATCCACGATGTAGTAGCCCAGATGAATCAGCCTTCTTTGTGTGCCACATGACTGAATGTCTAATATTAAATAGAAAATTAACTTATCCCAATATTCCGAATATGACTGAGAGAATTAAGGTAATCTTGACGAAAATATGTAATACTAGACTGCCTACTGATGATGTACGAAAATATCGGACATTTATAAGTAGTCTTATATTGATCTTAATATAGACGCTACCGACTGTGATAATGTACTAGGAGAAATAGAAAAATAAACGCTAATATTAATGAAAAAAATATTTAATTAAAAAACCAGCAGATATAGTCCATAAAAAACAAAAAATAATAATGAATTAGTCATGATAAAAAGAAATAGGTACAAGTTTAACCCAAGGAGGAGATTGCGAGAATTTTGAACAACGAGGTTAATTTTCAAAAGCCTGTTATGGCAAATCTCCTTAAGCTTTTGCTGGTGAAATGGCTAATTGTCATCCGGAATCAATTAAATATATTCCAAATTATCCTGAGAATCACTCGTCTACCCCATTCGATATTGACGAAATTAAATATATTTTCAAACAACTGGACAATACTGCTCCAGGAATGGATTTGATTACCCTTGCAAATTGGAGGAAAATTTCACCTGACTACCTACTAATACTAGCTATATGTAATAATATCATACGTAATGCCAACTGCCCTACAAACTGCGAAAACGTTCAGGACAAAACTCATCTTAAACCAGGAAAAGTGAAACTAGTTTCGAAGCAAGCTCATGGAGACCTATTTCCATAATGAATACTGCTTACAGAGTATTTTCATCACTCCTAAACAACAGACTTCATGGATGGATTAAAGAAGGAAACCTGATATCTAGAAATCAGAAAGCCATTGGAGCCTCAGACGGTTGTGCAGAGCACAACCTTATCCTACAATTAATTAAAGACTCTGCCTTCAGAACCAAGAGTGATCTACATATTATCTGGCTCGATATTTCTGACGCATTCGGCTCAATGCCACATAACCTCATTTGGCACACTCTATCTGCAATGGGCCTCGACTCCAAATCTATTAAACTTANAGCAGCTATCATATCTTTAGAGAACACACCCTTAAGGAATAATATATTTATATTTATAGTATATAATATCAAAGCATACCCATATTTATTTGTACACTATGGTTATTATAAAAGTAATACGATAAATACGTAGTTGCTCAGTTTTTCATATGTCTCCTCCAGGGATTAAAAGTACCTATAACAATGACTAATATATGTATATGTATATATGTGTATGTGTATTTATATAGCTCAAATATTTTACTATTATATTAATATTAACTAGTTAGGGTTTTTTTTTCTCTCCTTTTTATTTAATATTTAATTTAATTACTAATGCTTTTGCTACTTGCCTCAACTACTAACTCTATCCCCTTTAATTAATAATCTTTATTTACACTTATATAAAATTAATATAAATAGATTAATATTGTCTATGGGTAAATGTAGGGGTCCTTGTAGGGGCCCCGCCCATAGGATAATACCTTTTATGTGTTCATATATATAGTATATTAAACCCTTGTTACTTTATACAACATCCTTTCAATCGTTATTATATTACAAGTACATCAGCTATTAACGTTACAAAAATCACAAATGGAGTCTTCCTACTCCGATATTTTAATCTTACTAGACAGGAAGCATATGCTGATTGGACTGAAAGCCTCCCCTAACTGATATTGAAAAAATCATAAACTAAGCCAAAAACCACGTTTGATGCCAGAGTTCCTAACTACAGCATCCAAAGACGATAAACATAAAAATTTCAGATTTCTTAAGGGTGAGAACCGTTCTCCCCTTCGGCCTTGTGCCAGATGGATTTTCATAAAATAAAATTTGATTTTTTTTTTTTTTTTTTTTTTTAGATATAATTTAATTCATTCAGTTTTCGAACATTCCCCGTTTTCTTTTCCCTTAACTTATAAAGTTTGTTGAAATATACTCGAATGTTTGTGGTTGTCTGAATGTGAGTATGGGCCAATGAAGTGGACGTGTAGGTCACTGTTGAACAGCTTGATTAGGAAGATTCTGAATTTCGTGTTCGAAACTATAAATAACACTCTATCGAATTTTCCAACTTAAAGATAAAATTGTTTTTTTTGACTTTAGATGAATACCTCAACTAGTTCTGGAAAAAACCTCCGTCCTTGCTTTCCTGTGCTGATAAAAATGCCGATATCGCACAGCTTCATTTATACATCGGGGAATTAAAGAAGAGAATTGACCTCTATGAGGGAACGTGGTTCTCCCCACCACAAATGAAGGAGGAGAAGAGCAAGATTCTACGTCTGGAGCACTCCCGTGACAGTCTCCTGGAAGAGAGCAGGTGCCAGAGGCTAACCATAAAAGCCCAATCAGAGGCACTGCACAAAATATATTCGGAATCCGAAATAGCGAAGCGAGTTCGCGAATACCCGATACAAGATGGGACTAATGTGTTCCCAGGGCACCACCCATCAGCTGAATCATCGTCAGCAGCTAATTGCAAGGGGCATGGCCCACAATTGCCACCAATTCCTGCCCCAGTTCTCTCTAGTTGTCGGCCTATGGCTGGTGGTCCATCGGACCCTATCTTGGCTCCAATACTCGTGCCACACCTCACTCAGCCCCCAGCAGAAGCTACACTCCCCCATCGAAAGCGTAAGCGGCTGACGCGTTCGGAAAAGAATCAGAAACGCAGAAACGCCATGGCTGCGCTTGAAGCATCGTTATTTGCAGCCAAATCAACGATCCAGGAAATTACCGTTACCCATTCCATTCCTACAAAAGAAGTGTTCCGGGTAGTTCCAGCCGACAGTATCAAATTCCTCGAAGATCGCCGGTTGCCCGTTGACATCGACGAGATGCTCGCAGAAGGAGAAGCATTCTCGTAACAAATTTCCCCTCGAGTCTCGATTCTCTTACTACTGCGATGATTAGAGATCAATTATTAGATACTTCGAATTATGACCCAAATCATCCTTTATATATTAGGAACCTTGATTCTGATGGTAAATTCAAAGACGTGAATAAAGGACTATTATATAAAGATAGGGTGTTCTTGAGACCTAAATGTTACAGTTTAATGGGTGATGAGGAAAGTATGAAGGCTAAGGGGATAAGTATGAAAGATACTGGACTAACACATCAGTCGTATCCAGATTGTTATTTAAACGATAAAATATACACAGTCCCTCAGTTTAGAATAACATCAAAAAATCTACAACTTTTTAGTATTAAAAATAATAAAAAGAGCCTTGACATCTAGAGATGATAAGCGAAATTGGGTGGATAAAAATCAAAGTTTGGCATATGGCCATTATAGGGGCGGTGACACCGATATATTTATAGATTCAACGGAAGCTATCTCAGTAGATCATCCAGATGATTTCCATGATCCAGCAGATGATAATTATTTTGGACATGATTATTTTCGATGATGTGGTTAAATTATTTATTAAATGTATTGATTTTATTGTCTTGAATATTTTTAACAGTACCTTTGTGAGCAGTACCTTTACGTACCCTTACGACCAATACCCTTACAAGCAGTACCCATAGGTGGACAGAATATCTTGTCGTATAGACTAGGATATATAATAATAATAATAGTAATATTAATAATAATAATAATAATAATAATAATAATAATAATAATAATAATAATAATAATAATAATAATAATAATAATAATAATAATAATAATAATATCTTTACCAATTATAATAATAATATATCATTAGATGGATCTTACACTAGACTTTAAGATAAGCTATCGATGAAAACACTAACTTGTTGCATGACGAAAACCATGTGTGGACACTAATAATATTTTTTATATATTGTGTAATAATATGTTAAAGTTTTAGCAGTACCTTTGTGACCTTTACCTTTGTGACCATTACCCTTAAGGGGACAGAATATCTTGTCGGATAGACTATATATGATAATGCAAAGTATGTGCAAGAATTTTTTCTGTCAACTTTAGCGACAAAATAAGTTTTTAAAATATATTTAAATTTTAAAATTATATTTAATAAGATTATATTTTAAGATTATA
Source organism: Schmidtea polychroa (assembly GCA_959609185.1). NCBI lineage: Eukaryota > Metazoa > Platyhelminthes > Tricladida > Dugesiidae > Schmidtea > Schmidtea polychroa. The sequence continues at coordinate 380,942 of CAUHTR010000006.1, read as the reverse complement.
TTTAAGATTATATTTAATAATAAAAATATAATCAAATTTTAAAATTTTTATGTGGTTTCCTCTTTCATACCGGATTCAACTATATCGAAATTTATACCTTGGAATTTAGCCCAACAATATGGTATGTTTGAGGAAATAGTATAAATAGTTTTTAATTTTATCTAATATCATTCTCAATAAAGTACTTTATTATTTATTTTATTTAAATTATTGATGTTATTGTAGATGAATTCAAATATTATCCCTGGCGAGTATTTGGAGATCATAATAGATCGACTCACGATCTATTATCCAGAACTGCAATTGATTTTAAAGGATCAATCGGTCGAGAAGATTCCGGACCTAGTATATATCACAACGGATATATGGATATTTTTTTTTATTTTATTGTATTATTTAGGGTTATGGCCAGAATAAACTATTTAATCGCCATCTAATCGTTTGTTCAGTTATCACCCTGTTCTCAATTTCGCTCATTTTTGTTCAAAACATTCTATTTTAAGGTGAGCATACAGTTCTTGTTATCTGGAAAGTTTCAATTCCAGTTCCTTTTAGCTCAGTTTTGTTAACAAATTTTAATAAAAAGTGTTCTTTTATTTTACTATTTTATTGTATTATTTAGAGTTTTGAAAAATAGTATTATTCTGGTTTTATATTAATAAATTTTAATAAAGTGTTTTTTATTTTATTGTATTATTTAGAGTTTTAACTTAATAATCGATAAAAATTAATATAAAAATTATGAAAATAATAAATTAAATTTGCCAAAATAATCGATAATGAGGGGTATGGCGTTATATGCCTTTCTATGTTGCCGGTTGGGTGACTGAAATGTATGTTAATGTTGGACAATGCAGGTGATACACTTAGAGGAAATTATGCAATGCTTCTCATGAATTTCGCAAGAATAAATTCCATATCCGAAATTAAAATGTTGGAATCCTAAACCACGGTGTGAATTTCTCGACTGGCATCTCATACAACTATTGGCATATCAATATGGATCAATATCTCTCTCAATGGTACTGATCACGCTCAACTCGCAAGGACAAACACATTGATTTATTTGAAGACACTATCGTTATTGTTGTATTGTGTGAGGACACACTCATTATACTAATTACCAGTAGAAATATTGTATTCATGTTGTATCAAATCAAAACTCATATATATATATATATATATATATATATATTAGGGTGGCCCAAAAAATTGAAAGTTAAAAACTAACAACTCTCACGCTTCCAAGTTGTTCCAATTGCTATAAAAATAATTAGTGCAAAATATTTCTGCAATTTGACAATAGTTAAAGGTGGCCCACTGGTGATGAAGTTTTGACATGGTGTTTCTTTTGCCGGTAATTCAGGGCGAGTTATTGGTTTGTTATATAGCAGTGACTGAGAGAGTATGGATGATTAACCTATTTAAGTGTTACTTATTTATTGGTATTTTATTGAATTTATTAGACATTCTTTGCTAATTCTCTTCTGTTTATGTTTATATTTGTTTTTCATTTTTGAGACAAAAAGTCAGCTATTACTCACCAGTCGAGATGTAATTATGCAATCTTTGTTCTTGTATTATGTTCATGTATTAATAGTCAGTATTTTACTTTGCTGAATTACATGCAAAAACACATCGTTGTTGAATGCATTTTACAATGTTAAATGTACTCTTGTACTATACAGCAAATTTAAAATTTTTCAGTTGTTCATTCAGTTATGCCTAGTGTTTTGCTTAACCTAATGGTCTCCACTCTCCATGTTATTGTGTTTCAGATTTAACAGAATGGAAACAAGATCTAATGATAATGTTTACTTGATTAAATCATATGTTCCTGAAATTCTTGGTGCAAAGCTGCCATCGTATTATCAGACATTTGGGTACTTTCTACACCTACATAAAGTAGAAAAAATGACTCTTCGCGAAGCCAGTAAACTGACAATCAACGTGATAATGGAGTTCTGGAAAAAAGCAAGCATTCCAACAAGAGCAGAACAGCACTGCATTCAGAAGCTTGAATCAGTCTTTTATGAATGGAAGGGTCTCCAAAAACACAAGTCGAGGTCTGGTGAAGCTCACAAAAAACAGGAGCATGAATTTGTTTCTCATCTTGAAGATCTGTTCGACATAGCCCATCAGGATGCACTAACTATTATTAGCAACCCAGAAGACAGGGCATTCCTGTTACGCCAGAGAGAAAAAGGGCGTCCAGGATCCATTGGTTTCCGGGATAAAGTTACTGAACGTAAAGCTAGAGCAGCTGGTGAACGCAAACAAGCTGAAGCAAGGCGGCGGCAAAGGTCAGTAGATGAAATGAATATCAGTGCTTGTTTGACAACTCTCGAATCATCATCTGGTGAAGACAGTGACCATGACCAAAAGCAGATTGTCTTGTGTGATGATGAATATAAACCTGTTGCATCCTCATCAACAGATCCTGCTGACTGTATCACAAAGCCAGTGCCAAAGAAAGCTAAGACTGATGTATTGACTCCTGGGCTAATGGCAGCTCTGGACAGAACACAGACATCCTCCATAAATGCTGTTTATGTGTTGTGTGAAACAGCATCCAGCCTTGGTCACAATGTTGATTCCCTCAACATCAGCAGGAACTCAATCCACCGAGCCAGGTGTAAAGCTAGAACAATTGCAGCATCACAGCTGAAATCAGAATTTCTATCTGTAAACCATCTGACTGTCCACTGGGATGGAAAGTTATTGGAAGATTTGACAGCTAGAGAACACGTCGACAGGTTACCAATTCTCATCTCAGGTGTTGGTTGTGAACAGCTGCTTGCAGTTCCAAAACTGTCATCTGGAACTGGTGAATCCCAAGCTACTGCCGTGGTCAACGAGATAAAGCAATGGGGCATCGAAAAGCAGGTTGTGGCTTTGTGTTTTGACACAACAAGTTCAAACACTGGTGATAAGCAAGATGCTTGTGTCTTAATTCAACAGATGTTGGCCAAAGATCTCCTATACTTGGCCTGTCGTCATCACATCATGGAACTTATTGTCGGTGCAGCATTTGACCAAATGCTACGAGGTTCATCAAGCCCTGACATATCAATCTTCAAAAGATTCAAGGAGCACTGGAAATTCATAGATCGTGACAACTACCAGCCGGCAGAAACGGATCCATTCATCGACAATCTCATTGCTAATAGTCGAAATGAATTATTGGAATTTGCTCGCATGCAACTTGAAGTGCAGCAGCCACGAGATGATTACCGGGAGTTCCTGGAACTGTCTATGATTTACCTTGGCCAGGCTCCTTCCAGGGGGATTCACTTTCAGTCTCCAGGTGCAATGCATCGAGCAAGGTGGTTGGCTAAAGTGCTGTACAGTATCAAGATGTGGCTTTTCAGAGCACAATTCAAGATGACACAGAGTGAGCTGAAGGGAATCACTGCTGTTGCTGCATTTGGTGTGCTTGTCTATCTCAGAGTATGGATAACAGCACCTCTGGCAATAAATGCACCATTGAATGATTTCCTGTTGATGAGACAGCTCCTTGAATACCCCGATGTAAACATTTCATCTGTAACCAGCAAAAAGCTGGGACTGCACCTGTGGTATATTTCAGAAGAGCTGGTAACACTCGCTCTGTTTGACTCCAGAGTTCCAGCTGAAACCAAGAAGCTGATGCTTGCAGCCATGGAGAATGCTGCACCTGAGCATCCACCTAAACGTCCCAGAGTGGAAACATCAGCCTTCACAAACAGCAAGGGTCTCGAACAGTTCTGCACAGCCAATTCAATGACCATGTTTCGTCTTCTGCAGTTACAGACGTCATTTATGTCAAAAGATCCATCAGAATGGGATGAGGATGAAACATACCAATGTGCACTGAGAACTGTTAAAGGATTGGCTGTTGTGAATGACAGAGCTGAGAGAGGGGTAGCCCTCATTCAGGACTACAATAAAAAGCTAACCAAGGATGAGGAACAGCTTCAATTCATGTTGCATGTCGTTAGCGAACATCGCCGGCTGTTTCCAGACTGCAGCAAATCCGGTCTCATGATGGCCATGTCATCTACGCCAACGACACCTTAACTATCAAACTCGGACTGATCTTAATTAGTAGTTACGACTAAAAACTGTGTTCAATCACCATGTTTTCAGTTTCCATGTTCCATGCACTGTTGTTATTTTACCCTAATGTGTACTGACTGTGTGACTGATAGTAATGTTCGACTTTTGAGTTTGTCGACTTTGACTGGCTAGTGACTATAGGCCCAGTGATAAACTAAACTAGTAAACTGCTTCGGTTGTTAGGTGTGTTTATTGTCAAATATGTCTCTGTTTTCACTACAGTTAATGTTGTAATAAAAATGAGATAATTTTGCTGCTCATAATTTCGTCAAACACAGTACAAGTAGCAAAAACATATAAAAACCACTTTAAAATATTTGTACTTCAAACTTCTAGATTGTTGGGCCACCTCTAAATGTCGAGAAATTTCAGAAAATATTTCACAGAAAATTTTCTTTTCAACATTGGAACAAGTTGGAAGGGTGAGAAGGTGAAGTTTAAAACTTTTATTTTTTTGCTATACTGCATGGGCCACCCTAATATATATATATATATATATATTTTACATTAGCTTTATCCTTATTTATATAAACATTGCTCAGGGGAAGAAGAAAGAAAGGTAAAGTTTGTAAATATAATCCATCGTTGGCTTCTAGAAGTCAACGAGGATAGAAAATATATGGAAAGAAATTCTTTACGAAAAGTAGAAACTCTAAAAAAGCAGTTAAAAAATTATTAAAATTCATAAATCGATCTAATAAAGACTACGAGGCATCCATTAAGGAATTATCAATTACGGAGATTTTTCTTCTATAGACTTTCAAATTCTTTCATATTTGATGAAGAAGTATGATTTGAAAGATGTAACAAGAATGTCAATTACAATCATATGGCGCACAATTCCGTCTTATAAATGAAACATTTTAAATTATTGTAAAAATAGTTACAACAATTGGTTCCATCTAAAGATTTTATTAATATAGACACAGAGTGATCACTCTTAAATAGTAATGTATATTGCGTAATAACTAACACATTGTATTGAATTACGCAATATACTCTGAACTGCTTCACATTTGGTCCTTGGCCTTTAATGTAATATCATTACTCTCCCCTTCATAAGATTGATGCCATCTCTTTAACCATTCGATTCGTCGGTGCCGCGTCGTATCTGGATATTGCAATTCAACTTGATGATCTGAAACAAATCTAAGAATTTTATATGGACCATCATATTGAATATCATTTTTGTTTCTTCTATGTGGTTCTCGTCTTACTAGTACCTCCTCCCCACTTCAAAATGTCGTTTAATTCTTTTGTCTTTTTCGAATGTTTTCATCTTTTGCGCAGCTTGCTTGTTATTCTTTTGTGCTTCTTCCGAAATATCGTGTACTTGATGTTTGAGTCTAGAATTAGCGTGTAACGTTATTTTCCGTCCATATACTATCTCAAATGGTGAATATTTTGTAGAACTTTGATAAGTTGCATTTATACTGAATTCAATTCGAGGCAGCAGTTCGTGCCACTGTTTTTCAGCACAGCCCCCTTTCATCGTAGTCACAAGTAAATCTCTCATTGTTCTGATAGCTCTTTCCACTAAGCCATTCGACTGATGTTGATATGGCGAGGCGAATTCTTGCTTTATTCCAAGTTGTTCTAATTTTTCCTTAAAATATTTGCTTTCAAAATTTCGCCCTCTGTCTGTCAATATACTTTGAGGTTTACCATATTTGTAAATCCAATTGTTCATTAGCGTCTTCAAAATAGTTTTTTCATCTTGGTTTGCTGTAGCCGTTAGACTTACTAATTTGCTAAACCTATCAATAATAACGATAACATACTTTTTGTCGGTTGAAGTTCTCTCCATGAAAGCAACATCCATCACAATCTGTTCTAGAAATTCAGAACTTTCGTGTGGAATTAAAAATTCCTTTGTCCTCCCTTGGTCTATTTTCCTTCTTGCACATGTGACACATCGTTTTACTATCTCTTTAACAGTTTCTTGCATTTTCGGCCAGAAAAAAATTCCCTTCCAAATAATGATATAGTTTCTTAATTCCAACGTGACATAAATCTTCATGTATTTTAATCACTAGTTTAGATTGATAGCTTTTTGGGATTATCACTAGATCTATTTTGCCTGATTCCAATACAAGCATATCATCCGATATCTTTAATCGATCTTTATATCTGAATAAAAAACTATTTAGAAACGATTCCTTCCGAAAATCTATCTGATTCTTAAGAACTTCCATCACTTCCTGGAACAATTTATCTTTCTTCTGTTCTTCCATAATTTCTAACATTGTCTGTGTTTTTTGTATCAAATTGATATATCTTACTCTTGACCTTTCTTGTTTATGTTGTACATGTGCTGTCTGACACTGTGCACATAAACTACCCTCGATCCTTGATAATCCATCTGCGTTTGCATGTTCTTCGCCTTTCCGGTATTTCAATTGGAAATCGTATTCCGATAGATTAGCCATCCATGTCTGAAATTGTAGACTTATTGCTTTTTTATTCGTGTTCATAAATACTAAAGCTTTGTGATCTGTTCGAGCCACGAATTCTTTCCCGTATAAATACTGTCTAAAATATAAAACATATTCATGCAATGCCAACAACTCTTTCCTTGTTACGCAGTATCCCTTTTCATGGGCCGTCAGATTTCTTGAACCGTATGCGATAACTACTTCTGAACCGTCTTCTTTTATTTGACTCAACACTGCTCCAATAGCTTCAAAACTGGCATCAGTATCCAAAATAAATTTACGGTCTATACGAGGAAAATCAAGAATAGGTGCTTGTGTTAAGGCTTCTTTAAGTTGTTTAAAACTGTTTTCACAATTTTCTGACCATTCGATTGTTTTATCACAACTTGACGCTGCTGCATGTAAGGGTGCTGCTATTTTAGCATAATCTTTGACAAATCGTCTATAGTAATTTGTCAAACCTAGAAAAGATCGAAGTTGTTTAGCACACTGTGGTTTCGTCGCTTCTGTAATTGACTTGATCTTCTCTGAATTTGTCTGTATTCCATCTTCACTGATGGTGTGGCCAAGAAATTTTAATTTGGTTTTGTAAATTTCGCACTTCTCTGGATTTATTCTTAGTCCTGTTTTTTTTATTCTTTTGAAAACTTCTCGCAATCGCTTATCATGTTCAGACTGGTCCTTGCCATATACCAGAATATCGTCTAAATAAACAATTGCTCCATTAAACAATATACCCTCTAACATCGTGTGCATTAATCGCTGAAATGTTGCTGGAGCCGTTGATAATCCAAATGGAAGTCGATTGAAACAAAATTGACCTTCTTTGGAACTAAAAGCCGTTTTTTCTTGTGCTTCTTCTGCTAATGCGACCTGATAGTATGCTTGTCCAAGATCTAAAGAAGAAAAGAATTTAGATCCTGATAGGTTATCGAGTAATTGGGATATGTTGGGCATAGGAAAAGATTCTCTTTCTGTCATCTTATTCAACTCTCGATAATCTACGCACATTCTTATTGAGCCGTCTTTCTTTCCTACCACAACCAATGGGGAGCTCCATGGACTTTTACAGCGTCTTATAACTCCAGCTTTTGTTAACTCTTTTATCATATCGTCAATTTTCTGTTCTAGATGCATCGGTTGTCGTCTTGGAAATTGCATTGTTGGATTCCCAGATGTATTAATTTCGTGCTCTACGATTCTTGTGAATCCTAAATCAAATCTGGCTGCCATAAATATTGAGCCGAATTCATCTAATAATTTGTTAATTGTTGGCAATTCATTTCTTCCCAATTCCTTTTTTGCTTTTTGCCTTCTCTCGTCATCAGTATAATTGCTAATCTTTGTCTCGGATTCAATATTGTTAATTTCCATCAACTGCACTCCAAATGCTTTCAAAGTATCTATCCCACCAATAAAACCTGGAAATATATTTTTAATAACAATTATTTTGATAGTCCTCATCTTATTGTGCCAATATACATTTACTTCTGTACATCCCTGTGGTTTTTGAGTTCCTGGAAAAACTCCACATATTTCGATTTCACTGCTGCTTAAACGTGGACTGCCAATTTTATGCCATGTTGCCTCATTCATCACTGTAATTGAAGCTCCAGAATCCCACAACATCTCAATCTCAACATCATTTATCATCATCTTGCTCCATTCTCTTCCATCTGACGTCGCATACCTCATTCTCTCTGTTCTGTCATTCCGATTTTCTTCCTTTACAACCCCATTGACGAAATGTATGCAATAGAGTTCCTCGTGTTTTTTTCAGTTACCACATCATGAATTGCATAATCATTAATTGATTCTCTTGTTTCTGCATCATCCGAGTAATTTCTTCCGTTTTCTTCGTCATGCACACAAGCTATCATTTTCTTGTTCTCATAGTTTTGTTGTTCTTTCCTTCTTAATAAATAACAATCACGAACATTATGCCCTCCCTTACCACATATCAAACATTTATCTTTTAGCGGACATTCATATCTTTTGTGCCCATATTCACCACAGCAAAAACATTGGCCTGACTGTAATTCGCCGTTTCTTGGATCAGGAAGGCCTCTAGATCGATTGTATAATCTCTTGGCAATGTGTTTAAGCGAAACCGTTGGTGTCCTTCTCTGCACATTCCGTTCGACTGTGTGATTCATTTCGTTATTTCTGTTATACAAATTATCTGGTAAATTCTCTCTTCTGTAATTTCCTTGGCTTCTTAATACATTGGTGTTACTTCCGTTTGTTTCTCTTGTAAACGTTTCTGAATTTCTTCTCCTTGTTGCTTCCGCGTAACTACTCTTCTTTATTACCATAATTTCTTCCGTCTTTTCTTTTGATTCCACTTTTTCGTAAATTTTGGCCAGTTGATTTCGTTCTTCTGCTGTCATCGATGGTTTCATTGTTAGAGCATCCTTTAATCTTCTGTCTCTGACGCGTCCAGTTATAATTTCATTGGCAATCTCCTCTACCCTCATTCCTGAATTAATAACTTCACTCACTAATTTCAATACCCTGATTTCGAAGGTTGCATATCTCTCATTTTCCTCTTGTCTAATTGCAGCAAGTTCTTTAATCTTGTCTATAATAGTCAATTTAATTGTAAATGTTTCGGAAAACCATTCTTTAGCTGCTTTATCTGTTGTTTTTTCTGTTTTGAAATTTTTCCACAGTGTAGCCGCTTCATCGCAAAGGAGAAAATCGAATGCCTCGGTCCTCTTCAAATCATTTCTAGCGATCCAATCATCAATTGCCTGTATCCATTTTTCAGCTTCCTTGGTACATCTGCCGTCGTATCTTCTAATCTCCATATCCAAGAGTTCTTGCGCACGTTTCGGTAGCGCGTCTCTTGCAGACTTTTTCCCTTCTCCTCGAGTCGTCATTGTGTGAACATTTTCGGCGTGGTCGCCAGTTACAACAATTGGTTCCATCTAAAGATTTTATTAATATAGACACAGAGTGATCACTCTTAAATAGTAATGTATATTGCGTAATAACTAACACATTGTATTGAATTACGCAATATACTCTGAACTGCTTCACATTTGGTCCTTGGCCTTTAATGTAATATCATTACTAAAATAACGCAAATCAATTTCATCGAAAACCTGTATGATGAGGTAGTCAACAGGAACATTATCGAAAGCCTCGGTTTCCTGATCGATCGGACAAAAAAAAATTATTGAAGGCAACCATATTGATTACCAGGACATGCTGAATATGGAATGCATTGAAATCAAAAAGTTTTATTCTAAGCTTCCTACTTGCGTATGCGATGAAAAAATGAAGTGGACCCGAATAATTGTAAATAGTTTTTAATTTTATCTAATATCATTCTCAATAATTTAAAGTAAGTACTTTATTATTTATTTTATTTGAATTATTGATTTTATTACAGACATGAATGCAAATATTATCCCTGGGGAATTACGTACGTCAAACAATACGTCAACAGCAAAAATTATTGATTTTATTACAGATATGAATGCAATAAATATTCCTGGCGAAAATTTGGAGATCATAATAGATCGACTCACGATCTATTATCCAGAACTGCAATTGATTTTAAAGGATCAATCGGTCGAGAAGATTCCAGACCTAGCATATATCACAACGGATATATGGATAGCCGATCTTTCAGCAATTTATTTGGGATATTAGGATTAACCGGATTCAGATTAACATGCAAACCGAGGTCCTCTCAAATAAGAGCTGTCCCGATTGCACCTTTCGGTTTAACATATAGGTAGAATGGTCTATTGTGAAGAATGGGTGGATTTAGTTAATAAATTTAAGTAGTAGGAAGGGCACCGCTAGACCAGGACTCCACTGGACCACATATACCCTCTCCCCCCCCAGGAAAATTTTTTTTAAAAATAAATGGTCAAGATCTTATTTTTTAATTAAGTGATTCAGGGTGCTCACACTTTTTTTCATCCCAAAAATTAATGTTCCCGCCAACCGATTATATTGATGGATAGCTCATCTTAAAGCTCAGTGCAAGACCTTTAAGATGATTCCTATCATACGATGACTCATCATATTTTTAGGACAAAGACAATGACTCATCATATTTTTAGAACGATGCCTCATATTTTTAGAACGATGCCTCATATTTTTAGAACGATGCCTCATATTTTTAGAACGATGCCTCATTATTTCTAGAACGATGACTCACCATTTTTAGAACGATGACTCACACTATGACTCATATTTTTCCCTAATATATTATTAATTGATCCAGAGGGCCCATACATTGGAGTGAGTAGCACTTGGGTCAAAGAAACACCCATTCTTTATATTGATTTCCTTTATTCTCATCCTTAACTTTCCCGATTATAGAAAAAATTTTATTAGAGAACAACGGATCGGTCACTGGATAATTTGAAGTATCTAGGAGCCCATCTTCAATCATTTTTGGATATAATTGTAAGCGTAAATCTACATTTTTACACTCTAAAAAGAAGGAACTGTGTCACCAGCTACGATATTAATTTGACAATTGAATTCTTCTCTATAACTCTGTAGTTCTTTATATTGAAATTGGTACATGCGAAGTTTGGATAAATCAAGTACGGTTTGTCCAATATACATTGGTCTATCGAAACACACAATTTCCTTATTGAGTATAACAGCAATGAGATCATCCGCAATCTTGATGCTACGACGAAACATATGATGACTACAATAAGTTATCAATCATTTGCTTTTGTTGCATAATCTCAAATTTATACGTTTCTTCAAGTTTTCCACAGTTTTACCGTAAAAACTGTTGTTCTTTAACTTATAAAAATCTCGCTGAAACGAATCCGTACTAGCTGCTCTCATTTTGGTATTGTAATCAATATATCCTTTGAAAATAGCCACTTGTTTGAATTCTACAGCACGATTTACTTTTGTGACTTTTGCGCCGTAACTCAACCACTCTGTCAAAACTCTACCATTAACTACATAGTTTTTCTTAGGCTCATGAGTTAACAACAGCTTTTCAACTTTACTACCAGGCGGATAACAAAGCTCAGGAGCTATAGGTAAATCATCTAGTTTATCTTGTATACTATCAGGAATGACGATGTCAACCTCTAGAACATATCCACGATCTCCATCAAACTCATCCCCATTTGCACATCTTTCAACAATACCATTCATTTCAGTCTGATCAGTTATCCATCTAAATTCACCAACAGGAAGTTTTTGCGACAGCGCCCATCCATATAAATTATTAACATCTAGGTATGACATTTGTGTTGATTCATCAGCTTCAACATGTTTGTTGATAAATGTCATTCCACCACGAATACCAGCTTCAAATAAACGGTAAAGCTCTGGATCTTGAATAAGTTCTACCGGTTCAGGTAACTGTTTAATAGCTGATGCCCAACTTAATCCGGGTATGGAAACAAACGATAGAGCCTCAAGTCCATCTTCGTCAAATGTTTTTTCTCTGAAAGCTTCAAAAACATCGTCCAACAGAAAAACATCCAGCTTGAGATATACTAGCATGTAATCTAGCAGTGTCTCACAGTTGTATTGTTGCCAGATTCGATTTGCATGTATATAATCTCCCAAATCGGTGGTAATTCTGTTATTGACTGTAAAACATCCATTGATGTAGCCATATCATAAGGAAAAATGGTTTTACAAGTCATCAACTGTGATTCGAAAACATCTGAGGTCAGTGGAAGACATGGTAAATTTTTTGATAAATTTGTCAAGCTGCTATTTAAAAATTGTAAAGAATCAATGAATCTAATTCTTCTGCCTTTCGATGTCGCTGTAAGTCTGAGAAACTTTTCTGTTGATTGAGGAATAACATTTAAATTCCAATCGGGGAATTTTCCAATTGCATATTTTAATATATGATGAATGTCATATCCACGAAGATTATGAAATACAACAGGTAAAGACGGATTGATTCTTCTAGCCAAATTACAATCTTGACACGCTGCTCCGAGATATTGACCGGTAAAATGATCATGATCTCGAACAGGTATATTGATAATCTTTTTACAAAGGTAGCAATGAGTTTGGTTCGTAAATTCTTCCTGCTGTTCCCAAGTGAGTTCCATCATTTCCTTCGATTCCATTAATTTTATACCACGGATAAACTATGTCTGTAGCTATATCATCCAATGTTTGTATAAACTGAATGATACAGTTTTTCCCAACAAATGTTTCATTTCGAATCGGATGACCTTGATAAAGAAGCACAAATTCAGATGCAATCGGCTCATGTTTTTGGAAGTGTTTGTTGTCTAGAGGTAATATCGATTCAAAGTCCGCGTACACAATTTTAAATTTTGTTTAACTCCTTTAATATTGAATTAATAATTATTATATTTACTATTTTACATTAAATATTTCAAAAACCGATATTCTAAAAGATAATTTAAGATACATTACTCTTTTCAATCAAAATGATCTCTCAAAGTTAAGAACGAAACAAAGTATGCCAGAACACATACCAAGCATTAACTTTACTTAAATATATGAAAACACCAAGTAAACAATGATAATAGAGGGATAACAGACTCAAAAATAAAATATTCTTACCACCTTAGAATAATATTGTTAATTTTATCTCTATGTTATGAAAATTATCTTTCGATTTTACGCTGCTTACCATTTTAGAATAAGATTTTATTATTAAAATTTGTGTTAATTTGACTGATTCAATTTGGAGTTATTGTTAATTCGTTTTATTATATATACTCTGAGTTTATCCGACAATATATTTTCTCCCTCTATGGGTACTGCTTGTAAGGGTATTGGTCGTAAGGGTACTGGTCGTAAAGGTACTGGTGTGTTTTAATGATTTATTTAGGCAAATATTTGGTTATTATTTGGCATTAAATTCATTGGTAACAACTAATCGCATGCTATCGATTATCTGTGGCTAGTGTTAAATCTATTAACGGCTGATGAGTTTATCTAATAGTTGAAACTACATATGACGCACCAGGTAGACTTTCTCACAGTAATCGTTTGCTGTGAATTTACCTACTGCTATCGAATAACTGGAAAACTCTGATGAATGTGATACATGGAAAATTATTTAACGCTACTGGGCATCCACATACGGGTTTTGCTACTGGAACTCGTGACATATGTGTTTGCGTGGGTGTGTGTATTTGTCATGCGTATTTATTTGTCATTATTTTTTGTCATTATTTTTTGTCATTATTTTTTGTCACATTATTATTTGTCATGTGTATTTGTGTCGCTACGTTATCTAATGAGTTTAGTATATGTCAGTTTCACAAATATTCCACATGTCGCATGATTCTCACTGAATGCCTATTTACGGAAACTACAATCTCGGCTGATGTAAGCTCTCATCGTGGATTCCTATCATCGTCAACGTGCGCAAGCCATCAACATCGATTTGGGAATTTATTAAATATCTCGACTATCGCTGGAAGACAACTCGACAAAATGCGGATATCCTACCACTCTCTATGCCACACCCAAGATTTGGATTTTTCTCCTTTGGATGGTCTATCGTATCAGCTACGTCTCATCTTTCACCATTTACTGCAGGAATTTTGTATTCGATGTGCTAAATGAATATCATGTTGGATTGTTTTGGAAATAAATTTTTCTAGATTAGATTCAATAGTATTTCACGTTTTTATTTTTAAAACTATTTATTTTTCTTAATTCACTACAAGCACGTCTTTAGGAAAACGTATCAAAGTTGAGTATACGCGAGGGATATAGACGATGAAAATAGTAGTTACGAAGGTCTGGAGACTGAAAATTTCAGGAACAATTTTGAGTGAAATTATGGACACAGATAATACGCCTCATATGACGATAATAATATTCAGACGAATTTAAGAAACTCTTGCAAAGATCTTTCAGATGATGGAGACAATCTAAGTTTGGTAAAGATGATCCTAGGATTCGGTAGCGTGACACACTCAATCACTGTGCGAACTCTTAAACAAAACTTTCTTCATTTCACTGGATCAATACGACTACTCCTTCAATCACTTTATAGCTACTACCTTTCCAGAGTATTATTCATATATTTTAGTCGCATCTTCAGCGACGGACCCATGAGGAAGCCCCCACATTTCGACCCGAATCAGCTGCGTTATTGAAAAACTCCATGTCCACCGGCTGAGCTCCCGAGGGCACCTCACACCATGACATGGAGAATCTCAACGCCACGTTTCTCAACAAAGAAAATTTCATAAAATGATAATTACTGAATAAAGCATAAAACTCTGAATGAAATTATTTATTCGTGTTAATGATATTCAACCATATAAACCTCTAAATCTACAAACATTAAAATTATGGAATCAAATGAAAAGCCATGTTTTACAAAACAAAAATTTTAATTATGAATTAACTTCATGATTATCATTAACTTAAAAAACAAATTCCACATAAAAATTATCCTTACCACTAATATCAATGTTGAGGCTGAGTCAGAAAATCTGTCGGTCGTTTCCTAAAAGCTAATTTATTCGGTTTCGAATCCTGGAAATTCTGATGCTACTGATTTTTCTTGATTGATTTCTGTGAGTCGCTAATAATGCCTGTAAAGTTGTTGGATTAACGGTAATGGTTTATAGAATTTATCCTACCTGTAAAGTTGTTGGATTAACGGTAAGTTTATAATTTTTGTGTTTGTTTATATAGTAATTTTTAATGTGTGCGGACCAATCAGAATTGAGTACCGCTTAATTTTGTTGCTTTAATTTATTTTTCTTGTTTTTTGGTTATTTCTTCCTATTTTCTTTATTTTTATTATATTTTCCATTTATTTCTTTAATTTCCTTATTATTTACTGAATTTTACGTTATTTTCCGTCATTCTATTGTCCTATTTTAATTTTTCTTATTTTTATATTTTTTTTGTTTTAATTCTTATTTTCTTATTATTGTTTTTCTTATATCTTATTCTATTTTATTCGTAAATTTGTTTATTTTATTTTTATTTTCTTTAGCCCCCTGTTTATTTTACTTTCCTAATTTCCAAAATTGATTTTCCGACTCAGCCCAACAATATGGTGTGTTTGATGAAATGGTATAAATAGTTTTTTAATTTATTTAATATCATTCTCATTAATTTAAAGTAAGTACTTCATTATTTATTTTATTTAAATTAATGTTTTTATTTAGATGTATTCAAACATAATCCCTGAAGAATATTTGAATATTATCATCATTCAACTGAAGAGCTTTCATCCGGAACTAGAACCGGTTTTGCAAAATCAAGCTACTGAGAAGATACAAGAACTCGTGTAATCAACAACTGATATATGGATATCGGATATCTACCAAAGGTTTCTTTGGGATGTGAAGCTTAACAGGGTACCGACGAATATGGAAACCGAGGTCCTCTCAAATAAAAGCTGCAATGAGTGTATCTTTCGTTATAACCGATACGTTGAATAGGCTACTGCGAAAGCCCTTAGAATCCATCATTATTCTACGATGGGTGGATTTAGCAAATAAATTTTGTTAATAAGTGTTGTTTTTTTTTCTGTTACATATTCTTATATAAATTTCTGGTATTAATTTTAAAAAATGTTTTACAAAATAATGTATCACACTTTTTACATGGTATACGAAGCAACAAGAGTTTTATAATTTTTTAAAGTCATTTGTGCTTTATAGAAGAAATGAGGAATATATTTGAGAAATTATGTAGATTAAAATATATTTAAGGACCAGTTTAATTATTTATTAATTATTTACATTTAAAAATTAAATACATTTCACCTGGAAATTATATTCAAAATAATTTTCTGTGATATCGATACTGCATTGCATTAATTTATTTTCAACCTGAAATCTACAAATAAAACTGAAATTTTAATAAGAAAGATTTACTTTCTTATACTCTGATAGATCATAAATTTCTTCCAGTAAAGAAAGAAAGTTATAATTATAATTATACTTTCTTTAATAATATCAATTAATTATTAGATAAATTTTGAATTTGAGAACTTTTAGAATAATTAAATCAAAACAATAAAGTTTTATTTTTGCTTTAAAAGATTTAAACAAAATAAAACAATGATAAGAAAATGATAAAAAGTCATATGTTACACAAAGTAAAATTGAAGAATTTTATTTATCAGTATTTTTAAACCTTTAAATAACAATTATTTATTAACATGCGCAGATATTTGGTCACTGCTCATTAGGTATGACAATACTAAATACATAAACTTTGCATTGTCCTCTCTTGTCTTGATTTTATATCTTTATTATATCTATTTCTAAATAAATCGACCGCTCAGACCACCAACTGAAAATTAGTTATTGGATTATGAAGAAGATGAACCAGACAAATGGTGAAACACTAAATGACTTATGTTCTGGATTTTTTAAATGAATTAGCTGATTGTGGGTGTCCTTCAACATGAATTATCAGACTTAAATTATGTAAACTTTCTTTCAACGAATGTCAAGAAAAATGGGAAAAACCGATGTTTTAGCAATTAAGTAAAGTACTCGTCATACCTGAAGAATATGAAAGATTTCGAATGTAAGACATGAATTAATTCTTTAAAATATATATATTATATTTAGGTATCTGTGTTTTATGTGGGAATTGATAAGAAATGACATTGAAAAAGTATACCACAAATAATAGTTGTCTAATAGTCAGGCAGAATTTAATTTGTGACGATAAAATGCTAGATAATGTAAGTAAATTGCTTTTAAATCAATCGAAATTGATAATGACTTGATAGCCGTACATCTAAATAAAGATTCAATATGTTTAGACAGGCCTAGTTACATCGGACAATCAGTGCTAGACCTGTCTAAACTAAGAATGTATCAACTACAATATGTGGAATTGGCCAAGTACAGGTCTGAATTTAATTGTGAAATAAATATCGTTGCCGGCGACACCGACTCCTTTTTTCTTGAGGTTAAGTACTGTAAGCTTGACACTCTTTTGCCGGCAATGATTCGTGACAATCTTTTAGATACTAGCAACTATGACCCTGCACATCCCTTATACTCTAGAAACCTTGATTCTGTGATAGGGAAGTTTAAAGATGAAAGTAAAGGTTTAGGGTATAAGGAATGGGTTTTCTTAAGACCCAAGTGCTATAGTTTGTTAGGGACTAAAGATCATTTAAAGGCAAAGGGAGTCAAATTGATAGGTACAGAAATTGGTCATCATTCATATTTCGAATGCTACAACAACAGCGTAGTATTTTCTGTGCCACAAACTAGGATAGGGACGCGGAACCACCAATTATATACTTTTAAGAACAATAAAATCGCGTTGTCAAAAAACGACGACAAGCGGTTATGGGTGGGGAAAAGTTCCAGTCTCGCATATGGACATTATTTAGGAGTCGATGTTCCAGATGTTGACCAGGCATCTGAAGTTGGGCCACTTTTTGGGATGAAAAAAAGTGTGAGCCCTCTGGATCACCTCATTAAAAAAAATGACCTTGACCTTGCTTTTTTATTTTTAAAAAAAAATTTCCCGGGGGGAAGGGGGGGGGTATATGTGGTCCAGCGGAGTCCTGGTCTAGCGGTGCCCCTTCCTACTACTAATTTAAATAAAGTGTACTTTTATTTTATAATTTTATTGTATTATTTTATTATTTAGGGTTGTGGCCAGAATAAACTAGTTAATCGCCATCTAATCGTTTGTTCAGTTATCACCTTCAGTTATCAATTTCGCTAATTTTTGTTCAAAACATTCTATTTTAAGGTGAGCAAACAGTTCTTGTTATCTGGAAAGTTTCAGTTTCAGTTCCATTTAGCTCAGTTTTGTTAACAAATTTTAATAAAAAGTGTTCTTTTATTTTACTATTTTATTGTATTATTTAGAGTTTTGAAAAATAGTATTATTCTGGTATAATGTTGGACAATAGTATAATGTTGGACAATGCAGGTGATACGCTTCTTTTATTTTACTATTTTATTGTATTATTTACAGTTTTGAAAAATAGTATTATTCTGGTTTTATATTAATAAATTTTAATAAAGTGTTTTTTTATTTTATCGTATTATTTAGAGTTTTAACTTAATAATCGATAAAAAATTATGAAAATAATAAATTAAATTTGCCAAAATAATCGATAATGGGGGTATGGCGTAATATGCCTTTCTATGTTGCCGGTTGGGTGATTGGAATGTATGTTAATGTTGGACAATGCAGGTGATACGCTTAAAGGAAATTATGGAATGCTTCTCATGAATTTCGCAAGAATAAATTCCATATCCGAAATTAGAATGTTGAAATCCTAAACCACGGTGTGGATTTCTCGGCTGGCATCTCATACAACTATTGGCATATCAATATGGATCAATATCTCTCTCAATGGTACTGATCACGCTCAACTCGCAAGGACAAACACATTGATTTATTTGAAGACACTATCGTTATTGTTGTATTGTGTGAGCACACACTCATTATACTAATTACCAGTAGAAATATTGTATTTATGCTGTATCAAATCAAAACTCATATATATTTTACATTAGCTTTATCCATATTTATATAAACATTGCTCAGCGGAATATGAAAGAAAGGTAAAGTTTGTGAATATAATCCATCGTTGGCTTCTAGAAGTCAACGAGGATAGAAAATATATGGAAAGAAATTCTTTACGAAAAGTAGAAACTCTTAAAAAGCAGTTAAAAAATTATTAAAATTCATAAATCGATCTAATAAAGACTACGAGGCATTAGAGTTGAAGATTAAGCCTAATGTTATAGAAGGAAGTATCCATTACGGAGATTTTTCTTCTTTAGAGTTTCAAATTTTCTCATATTTGATGAAGAAGTATGATTTGAAAGATGTAACTAGAATGTCAATCACAATCATATGGCGCACAATTCCGTCGTATAAATAAAACATATTTTAAATTATTGTAAAATTATTATTGAAGGCAACCATATTAATTACCAGAAACATGCTGAATATGAAATGCATTGAAATCAAAAAGATTTATTCTAACCGAATATTCAAAATATCATCGAAAAAAGTTTATGGGGCTCAGTTTATTACTATCAGTGGTCTCAAGAAGTAAGGTTTTTTTATAATCTATATTTTTAATACGTATGGGGTACAATAAATAAACTCGTCGAAATGCCAAGGACCAGTATAAAACCAGCTACATCTCTCTCTATATAATAAAAATAATAATTGCCCCAATAAATGTAGTCTGCGGTGAGCATGTAGCTACCTGAAGAAATCATCCACAACCAAAAACACATGCCAATAACATTAATTAATAATTATAATAACACTAGATTTATTATGAGTTTGTTGGTGATTGTTGAAATTAACAAGCTGTATAATATCTATAAATGATATTAACCATACAGAAATTAACATGCTTAAGGTTTTCTGGATATGTTTGGATTTCAGGTTCCGAAAATATCGCGAGCTTATTGGAACCTTCCTTCTTAATGCATATAAACTTGGTATTACAATATTGTATGAAGTCCGAAAACAGTTTATTACATGTTGTATATGTCGAATTCGAGAAGTTTCTATTCTATATTTGTCCTGTGGCCATATCATTATTTGTTCCCTATGTTTGAAAAACTGAAGTAGATGCCAGAGTTGTGGTGAATCTTATTCAGTGTATTTTTGAAATAATTGTTGTAAAACTCATACTTACTTTCTATCAGCACCATTTAAGGTTTTGCGTCCAACTAGATAAACTTGTCAATGGCCAAAAGTCAAAAGAGGGCAAGGTTAGTCAATATTGGGACATTTGGGTAGCAGATCCATGCTCTTCTCTGAAGAGAAGAGGAAGGAAATACTGAACAATTTGTTGGATGACGATGAGTTTGGCTTATTCTACCAAATGAGTCCAGTCAGATCCCTCAATACCAGCAGAAAGAAAAGCGTTCCGCAGAGTCCAACAAAAGGTCCCCTTCCTAAGAAACAATTCCAGCCTTCCACCTCCAGAAACAAGTGATTTATTAAATAATATATATATATATATATAGTATATATATATATATATATATATATATATATATATATATATATATATATAATATATATATATATATATATATATATATATATATATATATTGACGACGAACTTGAATCGAATAACATCACACAAATAATTGCAAATAGGTTGAAAACCCGGTTCTATATTCCCGGGAATTTCCGATTTTCTAGTTCGGGTACCAGTACCGAATAATATTTGACGGTTCCAATATATACTTCGAAAATCTTAATTTTTATCAATGGAAATAGAAAATGAAACGATTTCAAGATTCTCTATCCACCCACAAACTCTCATTTCAAACAGTGATATTTTGTTTTTTCTAATTTTCCAAATTTTTCACATATCTTTTTTATATTCAACAAAAGTCGCATACGGATCACGTCCGATTTTCTTTCGATTATCTTCTAAACTACGCTATTTAGAGGTGAGTTGATATTTTTTATGAATAAAACGTGTAAATAAAACGATTTTTATTGTAAATATATATATATTTTTCAATTCCACATAGCAGCAGACGGAATACCCCCCCAGCATCTTAATAGATCAATCAAATAACCTACAAATGTCTATAGATTTCGAGGACCTTTCTGTTCTTTTCGAAGAAATGGAAAGTTTTGACTTTTCTGGGTGTTTTTCGGAGTTGGAGTACTCAGGATTTGACCATTCAGAAAGGAGGAGGGAACACCAAGGAAGTGCTTATGGATATTATGAGATTGCTGAGTATCTTTATCAAGAGAGGTACTCGCATTCAAAATATTGCCAAGCGCACAGACAAGGTTAAGTGGCAGATCTACTCTAGTTTAATAGAGAAGTACAACATCAAGCAGAGTCTAGAGCCAGGCTCAGGACCAGACACTATCACCTTGGGAAGGCTTGTGTCTGCCTTTCCAGAAATCACAGCGATCTGTTGAAAAAATCTGGCTCTAGGTTTGAACATTTGTCATCTTCTTTGCCCATCTGCTTGCAATTCACAGCTGCTGCAAGCCTTTTGCCCAGAGAGACTCTAGAGGGGCATGAGCACCATTTAAGGTTTTGCGTCCAACTAGATAAACTTGTCAATGGCCAAAAGTCAAATGAGGGCAAGGTTAGTCAATATTGGGACATTGCTAGCAGATCCATGCTCTTCTCTGAAGAGAAGAGGAAGGAAATACTGAACAATTTGTTGGATGACGATGAGTTTGGCTTATTCTACCAAATGAGTCCAGTCAGATCCCTCAATACCAGCAGAAAGAAAAGCGTTCCGCAGAGTCCAACAAAAGGTCCCCTTCCTAAGAAACAATTCCAGCCTTCCACCTCCAGAAACAAGTGATTTCTAAGGATTATGAAAATGTAAATATATATATATATTGACGACGAACTTGAATCGAATAACATCACACAAACAATTGCAAATAGGTTGAAAACCCGGTTCTATATTCCCGGGAATTTCCGATTTTCTAGTTCGGGTACCAGTACCGAATAATATTTGACGGTTCCAATATATACTTCGAAAATCTTAATTTTTATCAATGGAAATAGAAAATGAAACGATTTCAAGATTCTCTATCCACCCACAAACTCTCATTTCAAACAGTGATATTTTGTTTTTTCTAATTTTCCAAATTTTTCACATATCTTTTTTATATTCAACAAAAGTCGCATACGGATCACGTCCGATTTTCTTTCGATTATCTTCTAAACTACGCTATTTAGAGGTGAGTTGATATTTTTTATGAATAAAACGTGTAAATAAAACGATTTTTATTGTAAATATATATATATTTTTCAATTCCACATAGCAGCAGACGGAATACCCCCCCAGCATCTTAATAGATCAATCAAATAACCTACAAATGTCTATAGATTTCGAGGACCTTTCTGTTCTTTTCGAAGAAATGGAAAGTTTTGACTTTTCTGGGTGTTTTTCGGAGTTGGAGTACTCAGGATTTGACCATTCAGAAAGGAGGAGGGAACACCAAGGAAGTGCTTATGGATATTATGAGATTGCTGAGTATCTTTATCAAGAGAGGTACTCGCATTCAAAATATTGCCAAGCGCACAGACAAGGTTAAGTGGCAGATCTACTCTAGTTTAATAGAGAAGTACAACATCAAGCAGAGTCTAGAGCCAGGCTCAGGACCAGACACTATCACCTTGGGAAGGCTTGTGTCTGCCTTTCCAGAAATCACAGCGCTGCTGTTGAAAAAATCTGGCTCTAGGTTTGAACATTTGTCATCTTCTTTGCCCATCTGCTTGCAATTCACAGCTGCTGCAAGCCTTTTGCCCAGAGAGACTCTAGAGGGGCATGAGCACCATTTAAGGTTTTGCGTCCAACTAGATAAACTTGTCAATGGCCAAAAGTCAAATGAGGGCAAGGTTAGTCAATATTGGGACATTGCTAGCAGATCCATGCTCTTCTCTGAAGAGAAGAGGAAGGAAATACTGAACAATTTGTTGGATGACGATGAGTTTGGCTTATTCTACCAAATGAGTCCAGTCAGATCCCTCAATACCAGCAGAAAGAAAAGCGTTCCGCAGAGTCCAACAAAAGGTCCCCTTCCTAAGAAACAATTCCAGCCTTCCACCTCCAGAAACAAGTGATTTCTAAGGATTATGAAAATGTAAATATATATATATTGACGACGAACTTGAATCGAATAACATCACACAAACAATTGCAAATAGGTTGAAAACCCGGTTCTATATTCCCGGGAATTTCCGATTTCTAGTTCGGGTACCAGTACCGAATAATATTTGACGGTTCCAATATATACTTCGAAAAATCTTAATTTTTATCAATGGAAATAGAAAATGAAACGATTTCAAGATTCTCTATCCACCCACAAACTCTCATTTCAAACAGTGATATTTTGTTTTTTCTAATTTTCCAAATTTTTCACATATCTTTTTTATATTCAACAAAAGTCGCATACGGATCACGTCCGATTTTCTTTCGATTATCTTCTAAACTACGCTATTTAGAGGTGAGTTGATATTTTTTATGAATAAAACGTGTAAATAAAACGATTTTTATTGTAAATATATATATATTTCTCAATTCCACATAGCAGCAGACGGAATACCCCCCCAGCATCTTAATAGATCAATCAAATAACCTACAAATGTCTATAGATTTCGAGGACCTTTCTGTTCTTTTCGAAGAAATGGAAAGTTTTGACTTTTCTGGGTGTTTTTCGGAGTTGGAGTACTCAGGATTTGACCATTCAGAAAGGAGGAGGGAACACCAAGGAAGTGCTTATGGATATTATGAGATTGCTGAGTATCTTTATCAAGAGAGGTACTCGCATTCAAAATATTGCCAAGCGCACAGACAAGGTTAAGTGGCAGATCTACTCTAGTTTAATAGAGAAGTACAACATCAAGCAGAGTCTAGAGCCAGGCTCAGGACCAGACACTATCACCTTGGGAAGGCTTGTGTCTGCCTTTCCAGAAATCACAGCGCTGCTGTTGAAAAAATCTGGCTCTAGGTTTGAACATTTGTCATCTTCTTTGCCCATCTGCTTGCAATTCACAGCTGCTGCAAGCCTTTTGCCCAGAGAGACTCTAGAGGGGCATGAGCACCATTTAAGGTTTTGCGTCCAACTAGATAAACTTGTCAATGGCCAAAAGTCAAATGAGGGCAAGGTTAGTCAATATTGGGACATTGCTAGCAGATCCATGCTCTTCTCTGAAGAGAAGAGGAAGGAAATACTGAACAATTTGTTCGATGACGATGAGTTTGGCTTATTCTACCAAATGAGTCCAGTCAGATCCCTCAATACCAGCAGAAAGAAAAGCGTTCCGCAGAGTCCAACAAAAGGTCCCCTTCCTAAGAAACAATTCCAGCCTTCCACCTCCAGAAACAAGTGATTTCTAAGGATTATGAAAATGTAAATATATATATATTGACGACGAACTTGAATCGAATAACATCACACAAACAATTGCAAATAGGTTGAAAACCCGGTTCTATATTCCCGGGAATTTCCGATTTTCTAGTTCGGGTACCAGTACCGAATAATATTTGACGGTTCCAATATATACTTCGAAAATCTTAATTTTTATCAATGGAAATAGAAAATGAAACGATTTCAAGATTCTCTATCCACCCACAAACTCTCATTTCAAACATGGATATTTTGTTTTTTCTAATTTTCCAAATTTTTCACATATCTTTTTTATATTCAACAAAAGTCGCATACGGATCACGTCCGATTTTCTTTCGATTATCTTCTAAACTACGCTATTTAGAGGTGAGTTGATATTTTTTTATGAATAAAACGTGTAAATAAAACGATTTTTATTGTAAATATATATATATTTCTCAATTCCACATAGCAGCAGACGGAATACCCCCCCAGCATCTTAATAGATCAATCAAATAACCTACAAATGTCTATAGATTTCGAGGACCTTCTGTTCTTTTCGAAGAAATGGAAAGTTTTGACTTTTCTGGGTGTTTTTCGGAGTTGGAGTACTCAGGATTTGACCATTCAGAAAGGAGGAGGGAACACCAAGGAAGTGCTTATGGATATTATGAGATTGCTGAGTATCTTTATCAAGAGAGGTACTCGCATTCAAAATATTGCCAAGCGCACTGACAAGGTTAAGTGGCAGATCTACTCTAGTTTAATAGAGAAGTACAACATCAAGCAGAGTCTAGAGCCAGGCTCAGGACCAGGACACTATCACCTTGGGAAGGCTTGTGTCTGCCTTTCCAGAAATCACAGCGCTGCTGTTGAAAAAATCTGGCTCTAGGTTTGAACATTTGTCATCTTCTTTGCCCATCTGCTTGCAATTCACAGCTGCTGCAAGCCTTTTGCCCAGAAGAGACTCTAGAGGGGCATGAGCACCATTTAAGGTTTTGCGTCCAACTAGATAAACTTGTCAATGGCCAAAAGTCAAATGAGGGCAAGGTTAGTCAATATTGGGACATTGCTAGCAGATCCATGCTCTTCTCTGAAGAGAAGAGGAAGGAAATACTGAACAATTTGTTGGATGACGATGAGTTTGGCTTATTCTACCAAATGAGTCCAGTCAGATCCCTCAATACCAGCAGAAAGAAAAGCGTTCCGCAGAGTCCAACAAAAGGTCCCCTTCCTAAGAAACAATTCCAGCCTTCCACCTCCAGAAACAAGTGATTTCTAAGGATTATGAAAATGTAAATATATATATATTGACGACGAACTTGAATCGAATAACATCACACAAACAATTGCAAATAGGTTGAAAACCCGGTTCTATATTCCCGGGAATTTCCGATTTTCTAGTTCGGTACCAGTACCGAATAATATTTGACGGTTCCATATATACTTCGAAAATCTTAATTTTTATCAATGGAAATAGAAATGAAACGATTTCAAGATTCTCTATCCACCCACAAACTCTCATTTCAAACAGTGATATTTTGTTTTTTCTAATTTTCCAAATTTTTCACATATCTTTTTTATATTCAACAAAAGTCGCATACGGATCACGTCCGATTTTCTTTCGATTATCTTCTAAACTACGCTATTTAGAGGTGAGTTGATATTTTTTATGAATAAAACGTGTAAATAAACGATTTTTATTGTAAATATATATATATTTCTCAATTCCACATAGCAGCAGACGGAATACCCCCCCAGCATCTTAATAGATCAATCAAATAACCTACAAATGTCTATAGATTTCGAGGACCTTTCTGTTCTTTTCGAAGAAATGGAAAGTTTTGACTTTTCTGGGTGTTTTTCGGAGTTGGAGTACTCAGGATTTGACCATTCAGAAAGGAGGAGGGAACACCAAGGAAGTGCTTATGGATATTATGAGATTGCTGAGTATCTTTATCAAGAGAGGTACTCGCATTCAAAATATTGCCAAGCGCACTGACAAGGTTAAGTGGCAGATCTACTCTAGTTTAATAGAGAAGTACAACATCAAGCAGAGTCTAGAGCCAGGCTCAGGACCAGACACTATCACCTTGGGAAGGCTTGTGTCTGCCTTTCCAGAAATCACAGCGCTGCTGTTGAAAAAATCTGGCTCTAGGTTTGAACATTTGTCATCTTCTTTGCCCATCTGCTTGCAATTCACAGCTGCTGCAAGCCTTTTGCCCAGAGAGACTCTAGAGGGGCATGAGCACCATTTAAGGTTTTGCGTCCAACTAGATAAACTTGTCAATGGCCAAAAGTCAAATGAGGGCAAGGTTAGTCAATATTGGGACATTGCTAGCAGATCCATGCTCTTCTCTGAAGAGAAGAGGAAGGAAATACTGAACAATTTGTTGGATGACGATGAGTTTGGCTTATTCTACCAAATGAGTCCAGTCAGATCCCTCAATACCAGCAGAAAGAAAAGCGTTCCGCAGAGTCCAACAAAAGGTCCCCTTCCTAAGAAACAATTCCAGCCTTCCACCTCCAGAAACAAGTGATTTCTAAGGATTATGAAAATGTAAATATATATATATATTGACGACGAACTTGAATCGAATAACATCACACAAACAATTGCAAATAGGTTGAAAACCCGGTTCTATATTCCCGGGAATTTCCGATTTTCTAGTTCGGGTACCAGTACCGAATAATATTTGACGGTTCCAATATATACTTCGAAAATCTTAATTTTTATCAATGGAAATAGAAAATGAAACGATTTCAAGATTCTCTATCCACCCACAAACTCTCATTTCAAACAGTGATATTTTGTTTTTTCTAATTTTCCAAATTTTTCACATATCTTTTTTATATTCAACAAAAGTCGCATACGGATCACGTCCGATTTTCTTTCGATTATCTTCTAAACTACGCTATTTAGAGGTGAGTTGATATTTTTTATGAATAAAACGTGTAAATAAAACGATTTTTATTGTAAATATATATATATTTCTCAATTCCACATAGCAGCAGACGGAATACCCCCCCAGCATCTTAATAGATCAATCAAATAACCTACAAATGTCTATAGATTTCGAGGACCTTTCTGTTCTTTTCGAAGAAATGGAAAGTTTTGACTTTTCTGGGTGTTTTTCGGAGTTGGAGTACTCAGGATTTGACCATTCAGAAAGGAGGAGGGAACACCAAGGAAGTGCTTATGGATATTATGAGATTGCTGAGTATCTTTATCAAGAGAGGTACTCGCATTCAAAATATTGCCAAGCGCACAGACAAGGTTAAGTGGCAGATCTACTCTAGTTTAATAGAGAAGTACAACATCAAGCAGAGTCTAGAGCCAGGCTCAGGACCAGACACTATCACCTTGGGAAGGCTTGTGTCTGCCTTTCCAGAAATCACAGCGCTGCTGTTGAAAAATCTGGCTCTAGGTTTGAACATTTGTCATCTTCTTTGCCCATCTGCTTGCAATTCACAGCTGCTGCAAGCCTTTTGCCCAGAGAGACTCTAGAGGGGCATGAGCACCATTTAAGGTTTTGCGTCCAACTAGATAAACTTGTCAATGGCCAAAAGTCAAATGAGGGCAAGGTTAGTCAATATTGGGACATTGCTAGCAGATCCATGCTCTTCTCTGAAGAGAAGAGGAAGGAAATACTGAACAATTTGTTGGATGACGATGAGTTTGGCTTATTCTACCAAATGAGTCCAGTCAGATCCCTCAATACCAGCAGAAAGAAAAGCGTTCCGCAGAGTCCAACAAAAGGTCCCCTTCCTAAGAAACAATTCCAGCCTTCCACCTCCAGAAACAAGTGATTTCTAAGGATTATGAAAATGTAAATATATATATATTGACGACGAACTTGAATCGAATAACATCACACAAACAATTGCAAATAGGTTGAAAACCCGGTTCTATATTCCCGGGAATTTCCGATTTTCTAGTTCGGGTACCAGTACCGAATAATATTTGACGGTTCCAATATATACTTCGAAAATCTTAATTTTTATCAATGGAAATAGAAATGAAACGATTTCAAGATTCTCTATCCACCCACAAACTCTCATTTCAAACAGTGATATTTTGTTTTTTCTAATTTTCCAAATTTTTCACATATCTTTTTTATATTCAACAAAAGTCGCATACGGATCACGTCCGATTTTCTTTCGATTATCTTCTAAACTACGCTATTTAGAGGTGAGTTGATATTTTTTATGAATAAAACGTGTAAATAAAACGATTTTTATTGTAAACATATATATATTTCTCAATTCCACATAGCAGCAGACGGAATACCCCCCCAGCATCTTAATAGATCAATCAAATAACCTACAAATGTCTATAGATTTCGAGGACCTTTCTGTTCTTTTCGAAGAAATGGAAAGTTTTGACTTTTCTGGGTGTTTTTCGGAGTTGGAGTACTCAGGATTTGACCATTCAGAAAGGAGGAGGGAACACCAAGGAAGTGCTTATGGATATTATGAGATTGCTGAGTATCTTTATCAAGAGAGGTACTCGCATTCAAAATATTGCCAAGCGCACTGACAAGGTTAAGTGGCAGATCTACTCTAGTTTAATAGAGAAGTACAACATCAAGCAGAGTCTAGAGCCAGGCTCAGGACCAGACACTATCACCTTGGGAAGGCTTGTGTCTGCCTTTCCAGAAATCACAGCGCTGCTGTTGAAAAAATCTGGCTCTAGGTTTGAACATTTGTCATCTTCTTTGCCCATCTGCTTGCAATTCACAGCTGCTGCAAGCCTTTTGCCCAGAGAGACTCTAGAGGGGCATGAGCACCATTTAAGGTTTTGCGTCCAACTAGATAAACTTGTCAATGGCCAAAAGTCAAATGAGGGCAAGGTTAGTCAATATTGGGACATTGCTAGCAGATCCATGCTCTTCTCTGAAGAGAAGAGGAAGGAAATACTGAACAATTTGTTGGATGACGATGAGTTTGGCTTATTCTACCAAATGAGTCCAGTCAGATCCCTCAATACCAGCAGAAAGAAAAGCGTTCCGCAGAGTCCAACAAAAGGTCCCCTTCCTAAGAAACAATTCCAGCCTTCCACCTCCAGAAACAAGTGATTTCTAAGGATTATGAAAATGTAAATATATATATATTGACGACGAACTTGAATCGAATAACATCACACAAACAATTGCAAATAGGTTGAAAACCCGGTTCTATATTCCCGGGAATTTCCGATTTTCTAGTTCGGGTACCAGTACCGAATAATATTTGACGGTTCCAATATATACTTCGAAAATCTTAATTTTTATCAATGGAAATAGAAAATGAAACGATTTCAAGATTCTCTATCCACCCACAAACTCTCATTTCAAACAGTGATATTTTGTTTTTTCTAATTTTCCAAATTTTTCACATATCTTTTTTATATTCAACAAAAGTCGCATACGGATCACGTCCGATTTTCTTTCGATTATCTTCTAAACTACGCTATTTAGAGGTGAGTTGATATTTTTTATGAATAAAACGTGTAAATAAAACGATTTTTATTGTAAATATATATATATTTCTCAATTCCACATAGCAGCAGACGGAATACCCCCCCAGCATCTTAATAGATCAATCAGATAACCTACAAATGTCTATAGATTTCGAGGACCTTTCTGTTCTTTTCGAAGAAATGGAAAGTTTTGACTTTTCTGGGTGTTTTTCGGAGTTGGAGTACTCAGGATTTGACCATTCAGAAAGGAGGAGGGAACACCAAGGAAGTGCTTATGGATATTATGAGATTGCTGAGTATCTTTATCAAGAGAGGTACTCGCATTCAAAATATTGCCAAGCGCACTGACAAGGTTAAGTGGCAGATCTACTCTAGTTTAATAGAGAAGTACAACATCAAGCAGAGTCTAGAGCCAGGCTCAGGACCAGACACTATCACCTTGGGAAGGCTTGTGTCTGCCTTTCCAGAAATCACAGCGCTGCTGTTGAAAAAATCTGGCTCTAGGTTTGAACATTTGTCATCTTCTTTGCCCATCTGCTTGCAATTCACAGCTGCTGCAAGCCTTTTGCCCAGAGAGACTCTAGAGGGGCATGAGCACCATTTAAGGTTTTGCGTCCAACTAGATAAACTTGTCAATGGCCAAAAGTCAAATGAGGGCAAGGTTAGTCAATATTGGGACATTGCTAGCAGATCCATGCTCTTCTCTGAAGAGAAGAGGAAGGAAATACTGAACAATTTGTTGGATGACGATGAGTTTGGCTTATTCTACCAAATGAGTCCAGTCAGATCCCTCAATACCAGCAGAAAGAAAAGCGTTCCGCAGAGTCCAACAAAGGTCCCCTTCCTAAGAAACAATTCCAGCCTTCCACCTCCAGAAACAAGTGATTTCTAAGGATTATGAAAATGTAAATATATATATATTGACGACGAACTTGAATCGAATAACATCACACAAACAATTGCAAATAGGTTGAAAACCCGGTTCTATATTCCCGGGAATTTCCGATTTTCTAGTTCGGGTACCAGTACCGAATAATATTTGACGGTTCCAATATATACTTCGAAAATCTTAATTTTTATCAATGGAAATAGAAAATGAAACGATTTCAAGATTCTCTATCCACCCACAAACTCTCATTTCAAACAGTGATATTTTGTTTTTCTAATTTTCCAAATTTTTCACATATCTTTTTTATATTCAACAAAAGTCGCATACGGATCACGTCCGATTTTCTTTCGATTATCTTCTAAACTACGCTATTTAGAGGTGAGTTGATATTTTTTATGAATAAAACGTGTAAATAAAACGATTTTTATTGTAAATATATATATATTTCTCAATTCCACATAGCAGCAGACGGAATACCCCCCCAGCATCTTAATAGATCAATCAAATAACCTACAAATGTCTATAGATTTCGAGGACCTTTCTGTTCTTTTCGAAGAAATGGAAAGTTTTGACTTTTCTGGGTGTTTTTCGGAGTTGGAGTACTCAGGATTTGACCATTCAGAAAGGAGGAGGGAACACCAAGGAAGTGCTTATGGATATTATGAGATTGCTGAGTATCTTTATCAAGAGAGGTACTCGCATTCAAAATATTGCCAAGCGCACTGACAAGGTTAAGTGGCAGATCTACTCTAGTTTAATAGAGAAGTACAACATCAAGCAGAGTCTAGAGCCAGGCTCAGGACCAGACACTATCACCTTGGGAAGGCTTGTGTCTGCCTTTCCAGAAATCACAGCGCTGCTGTTGAAAAAATCTGGCTCTAGGTTTGAACATTTGTCATCTTCTTTGCCCATCTGCTTGCAATTCACAGCTGCTGCAAGCCTTTTGCCCAGAGAGACTCTAGAGGGGCATGAGCACCATTTAAGGTTTTGCGTCCAACTAGATAAACTTGTCAATGGCCAAAAGTCAAATGAGGGCAAGGTTAGTCAATATTGGGACATTGCTAGCAGATCCATGCTCTTCTCTGAAGAGAAGAGGAAGGAAATACTGAACAATTTGTTGGATGACGATGAGTTTGGCTTATTCTACCAAATGAGTCCAGTCAGATCCCTCAATACCAGCAGAAAGAAAAGCGTTCCGCAGAGTCCAACAAAAGGTCCCCTTCCTAAGAAACAATTCCAGCCTTCCACCTCCAGAAACAAGTGATTTCTAAGGATTATGAAAATGTAAAAATATATATATATATATATATATATATATATATATATATATATATATATATATATATTGACGACGAACTTGAATCGAATAACATCACACAAACAATTGCAAATAGGTTGAAAACCCGGTTCTATATTCCCGGGAATTTCCGATTTTCTAGTTCGGGTACCAGTACCGAATAATATTTGACGGTTCCAATATATACTTCGAAAATCTTAATTTTTATCAATGGAAATAGAAAATGAAAACGATTTCAAGATTCTCTATCCACCCACAAACTCTCATTTCAAACAGTGATATTTTGTTTTTTCTAATTTTCCAAATTTTTCACATATCTTTTTTATATTCAACAAAAGTCGCATACGGATCACGTCCGATTTTCTTTCGATTATCTTCTAAACTACGCTATTTAGAGGTGAGTTGATATTTTTTATGAATAAAACGTGTAAATAAAACGATTTTTATTGTAAATATATATATATTTCTCAATTCCACATAGCAGCAGACGGAATACCCCCCCAGCATCTTAATAGATCAATCAAATAACCTACAAATGTCTATAGATTTCGAGGACCTTTCTGTTCTTTTCGAAGAAATGGAAAGTTTTGACTTTTCTGGGTGTTTTTCGGAGTTGGAGTACTCAGGATTTGACCATTCAGAAAGGAGGAGGGAACACCAAGGAAGTGCTTATGGATATTATGAGATTGCTGAGTATCTTTATCAAGAGAGGTACTCGCATTCAAATATTGCCAAGCGCACTGACAAGGTTAAGTGGCAGATCTACTCTAGTTTAATAGAGAAGTACAACATCAAGCAGAGTCTAGAGCCAGGCTCAGGACCAGACACTATCACCTTGGGAAGGCTTGTGTCTGCCTTTCCAGAAATCACAGCGCTGCTGTTGAAAAAATCTGGCTCTAGGTTTGAACATTTGTCATCTTCTTTGCCCATCTGCTTGCAATTCACAGCTGCTGCAAGCCTTTTGCCCAGAGAGACTCTAGAGGGGCATGAGCACCATTTAAGGTTTTGCGTCCAACTAGATAAACTTGTCAATGGCCAAAAGTCAAATGAGGGCAAGGTTAGTCAATATTGGGACATTGCTAGCAGATCCATGCTCTTCTCTGAAGAGAAGAGGAAGGAAATACTGAACAATTTGTTGGATGACGATGAGTTTGGCTTATTCTACCAAATGAGTCCAGTCAGATCCCTCAATACCAGCAGAAAGAAAAGCGTTCCGCAGAGTCCAACAAAAGGTCCCCTTCCTAAGAAACAATTCCAGCCTTCCACCTCCAGAAACAAGTGATTTCTAAGGATTATGAAAATGTAAAAATATATATATATATATATATATATATATATATATTGACGACGAACTTGAATCGAATAACATCACACAAACAATTGCAAATAGGTTGAAAACCCGGTTCTATATTCCCGGGAATTTCCGATTTTCTAGTTCGGGTACCAGTACCGAATAATATTTGACGGTTCCAATATATACTTCGAAAATCTTAATTTTTATCAATGGAAATAGAAAATGAAACGATTTCAAGATTCTCTATCCACCCACAAACTCTCATTTCAAACAGTGATATTTTGTTTTTTCTAATTTTCCAAATTTTTCACATATCTTTTTTATATTCAACAAAAGTCGCATACGGATCACGTCCGATTTTCTTTCGATTATCTTCTAAACTACGCTATTTAGAGGTGAGTTGATATTTTTTATGAATAAAACGTGTAAATAAAACGATTTTTATTGTAAATATATATATATTTTCAATTCCACATAGCAGCAGACGGAATACCCCCCCAGCATCTTAATAGATCAATCAAATAACCTACAAATGTCTATAGATTTCGAGGACCTTTCTGTTCTTTTCGAAGAAATGGAAAGTTTTGACTTTTCTGGGTGTTTTTCGGAGTTGGAGTACTCAGGATTTGACCATTCAGAAAGGAGGAGGGAACACCAAGGAAGTGCTTATGGATATTATGAGATTGCTGAGTATCTTTATCAAGAGAGGTACTCGCATTCAAAATATTGCCAAGCGCACAGACAAGGTTAAGTGGCAGATCTACTCTAGTTTAATAGAGAAGTACAACATCAAGCAGAGTCTAGAGCCAGGCTCAGGACCAGACACTATCACCTTGGGAAGGCTTGTGTCTGCCTTTCCAGAAATCACAGCGCTGCTGTTGAAAAAATCTGGCTCTAGGTTTGAACATTTGTCATCTTCTTTGCCCATCTGCTTGCAATTCACAGCTGCTGCAAGCCTTTTGCCCAGAGAGACTCTAGAGGGGCATGAGCACCATTTAAGGTTTTGCGTCCAACTAGATAAACTTGTCAATGGCCAAAAGTCAAATGAGGGCAAGGTTAGTCAATATTGGGACATTGCTAGCAGATCCATGCTCTTCTCTGAAGAGAAGAGGAAGGAAATACTGAACAATTTGTTGGATGACGATGAGTTTGGCTTATTCTACCAAATGAGTCCAGTCAGATCCCTCAATACCAGCAGAAAGAAAAGCGTTCCGCAGAGTCCAACAAAAGGTCCCCTTCCTAAGAAACAATTCCAGCCTTCCACCTCCAGAAACAAGTGATTTCTAAGGATTATGAAAATGTAAATATATATATATATATTGACGACGAACTTGAATCGAATAACATCACACAAACAATTGCAAATAGGTTGAAAACCCGGTTCTATATTCCCGGGAATTTCCGATTTTCTAGTTCGGGTACCAGTACCGAATAATATTTGACGGTTCCAATATATACTTCGAAAATCTTAATTTTTATCAATGGAAATAGAAAATGAAACGATTTCAAGATTCTCTATCCACCCACAAACTCTCATTTCAAACAGTGATATTTTGTTTTTTCTAATTTTCCAAATTTTTCACATATCTTTTTTATATTCAACAAAAGTCGCATACGGATCACGTCCGATTTTCTTTCGATTATCTTCTAAACTACGCTATTTAGAGGTGAGTTGATATTTTTTATGAATAAAACGTGTAAATAAAACGATTTTTATTGTAAATATATATATATTTTCAATTCCACATAGCAGCAGACGGAATACCCCCCCAGCATCTTAATAGATCAATCAATAACCTACAAATGTCTATAGATTTCGAGGACCTTTCTGTTCTTTTCGAAGAAATGGAAAGTTTTGACTTTTCTGGGTGTTTTTTCGGAGTTGGAGTACTCAGGATTTGACCATTCAGAAAGGAGGAGGGAACACCAAGGAAGTGCTTATGGATATTATGAGATTGCTGAGTATCTTTATCAAGAGAGGTACTCGCATTCAAAATATTGCCAAGCGCACAGACAAGGTTAAGTGGCAGATCTACTCTAGTTTAATAGAGAAGTACAACATCAAGCAGAGTCTAGAGCCAGGCTCAGGACCAGACACTATCACCTTGGGAAGGCTTGTGTCTGCCTTTCCAGAAATCACAGCGCTGCTGTTGAAAAAATCTGGCTCTAGGTTTGAACATTTGTCATCTTCTTTGCCCATCTGCTTGCAATTCACAGCTGCTGCAAGCCTTTTGCCCAGAGAGACTCTAGAGGGGCATGAGCACCATTTAAGGTTTTGCGTCCAACTAGATAAACTTGTCAATGGCCAAAAGTCAAATGAGGGCAAGGTTAGTCAATATTGGGACATTGCTAGCAGATCCATGCTCTTCTCTGAAGAGAAGAGGAAGGAAATACTGAACAATTTGTTGGATGACGATGAGTTTGGCTTATTCTACCAAATGAGTCCAGTCAGATCCCTCAATACCAGCAGAAAGAAAAGCGTTCCGCAGAGTCCAACAAAAGGTCCCCTTCCTAAGAAACAATTCCAGCCTTCCACCTCCAGAAACAAGTGATTTCTAAGGATTATGAAAATGTAAATATATATATATATTGACGACGAACTTGAATCGAATAACATCACACAAACAATTGCAAATAGGTTGAAAACCCGGTTCTATATTCCCGGGAATTTCCGATTTTCTAGTTCGGGTACCAGTACCGAATAATATTTGACGGTTCCAATATATACTTCGAAAATCTTAATTTTTATCAATGGAAATAGAAAATGAAACGATTTCAAGATTCTCTATCCACCCACAAACTCTCATTTCAAACAGTGATATTTTGTTTTTTCTAATTTTCCAAATTTTTCACATATCTTTTTTATATTCAACAAAAGTCGCATACGGATCACGTCCGATTTTCTTTCGATTATCTTCTAAACTACGCTATTTAGAGGTGAGTTGATATTTTTTATGAATAAAACGTGTAAATAAAACGATTTTTATTGTAAATATATATATATTTCTCAATTCCACATAGCAGCAGACGGAATACCCCCCCAGCATCTTAATAGATCAATCAAATAACCTACAAATGTCTATAGATTTCGAGGACCTTTCTGTTCTTTTCGAAGAAATGGAAAGTTTTGACTTTTCTGGGTGTTTTTCGGAGTTGGAGTACTCAGGATTTGACCATTCAGAAAGGAGGAGGGAACACCAAGGAAGTGCTTATGGATATTATGAGATTGCTGAGTATCTTTATCAAGAGAGGTACTCGCATTCAAAATATTGCCAAGCGCACTAGACAAGGTTAAGTGGCAGATCTACTCTAGTTTAATAGAGAAGTACAACATCAAGCAGAGTCTAGAGCCAGGCTCAGGACCAGACACTATCACCTTGGGAAGGCTTGTGTCTGCCTTTCCAGAAATCACAGCGCTGCTGTTGAAAAAATCTGGCTCTAGGTTTGAACATTTGTCATCTTCTTTGCCCATCTGCTTGCAATTCACAGCTGCTGCAAGCCTTTTGCCCAGAGAGACTCTAGAGGGGCATGAGCACCATTTAAGGTTTTGCGTCCAACTAGATAAACTTGTCAATGGCCAAAAGTCAAATGAGGGCAAGGTTAGTCAATATTGGGACATTGCTAGCAGATCCATGCTCTTCTCTGAAGAGAAGAGGAAGGAAATACTGAACAATTTGTTGGATGACGATGAGTTTGGCTTATTCTACCAAATGAGTCCAGTCAGATCCCTCAATACCAGCAGAAAGAAAAGCGTTCCGCAGAGTCCAACAAAGGTCCCCTTCCTAAGAAACAATTCCAGCCTTCCACCTCCAGAAACAAGTGATTTCTAAGGATTATGAAAATGTAAATATATATATATTGACGACGAACTTGAATCGAATAACATCACACAAACAATTGCAAATAGGTTGAAAACCCGGTTCTATATTCCCGGGAATTTCCGATTTTCTAGTTCGGGTACCAGTACCGAATAATATTTGACGGTTCCAATATATACTTCGAAAATCTTAATTTTTATCAATGGAAATAGAAAATGAAACGATTTCAAGATTCTCTATCCACCCACAAACTCTCATTTCAAACAGTGATATTTTGTTTTTTCTAATTTTCCAAATTTTTCACATATCTTTTTTATATTCAACAAAAGTCGCATACGGATCACGTCCGATTTTCTTTCGATTATCTTCTAAACTACGCTATTTAGAGGTGAGTTGATATTTTTTATGAATAAAACGTGTAAATAAAACGATTTTTATTGTAAATATATATATATTTCTCAATTCCACATAGCAGCAGACGGAATACCCCCCCAGCATCTTAATAGATCAATCAGATAACCTACAAATGTCTATAGATTTCGAGGACCTTTCTGTTCTTTTCGAAGAAATGGAAAGTTTTGACTTTTCTGGGTGTTTTTCGGAGTTGGAGTACTCAGGATTTGACCATTCAGAAAGGAGGAGGGAACACCAAGGAAGTGCTTATGGATATTATGAGATTGCTGAGTATCTTTATCAAGAGAGGTACTCGCATTCAAAATATTGCCAAGCGCACATGACAAGGTTAAGTGGCAGATCTACTCTAGTTTAATAGAGAAGTACAACATCAAGCAGAGTCTAGAGCCAGGCTCAGGACCAGACACTATCACCTTGGGAAGGCTTGTGTCTGCCTTTCCAGAAATCACAGCGCTGCTGTTGAAAAAATCTGGCTCTAGGTTTGAACATTTGTCATCTTCTTTGCCCATCTGCTTGCAATTCACAGCTGCTGCAAGCCTTTTGCCCAGAGAGACTCTAGAGGGGCATGAGCACCATTTAAGGTTTTGCGTCCAACTAGATAAACTTGTCAATGGCCAAAAGTCAAATGAGGGCAAGGTTAGTCAATATTGGGACATTGCTAGCAGATCCATGCTCTTCTCTGAAGAGAAGAGGAAGGAAATACTGAACAATTTGTTGGATGACGATGAGTTTGGCTTATTCTACCAAATGAGTCCAGTCAGATCCCTCAATACCAGCAGAAAGAAAAGCGTTCCGCAGAGTCCAACAAAAGGTCCCCTTCCTAAGAAACAATTCCAGCCTTCCACCTCCAGAAACAAGTGATTTCTAAGGATTATGAAAATGTAAATATATATATATATTGACGACGAACTTGAATCGAATAACATCACACAAACAATTGCAAATAGGTTGAAAACCCGGTTCTATATTCCCGGGAATTTCCGATTTTCTAGTTCGGGTACCAGTACCGAATAATATTTGACGGTTCCAATATATACTTCGAAAATCTTAATTTTTATCAATGGAAATAGAAAATGAAACGATTTCAAGATTCTCTATCCACCCACAAACTCTCATTTCAAACAGTGATATTTTGTTTTTTCTAATTTTCCAAATTTTTCACATATCTTTTTTATATTCAACAAAAGTCGCATACGGATCACGTCCGATTTTCTTTCGATTATCTTCTAAACTACGCTATTTAGAGGTGAGTTGATATTTTTTATGAATAAAACGTGTAAATAAAACGATTTTTATTGTAAATATATATATATTTCTCAATTCCATATAGCAGCAGACGGAATACCCCCCCAGCATCTTAATAGATCAATCAAATAACCTACAAATGTCTATAGATTTCGAGGACCTTTCTGTTCTTTTCGAAGAAATGGAAAGTTTTGACTTTTCTGGGTGTTTTTCGGAGTTGGAGTACTCAGGATTTGACCATTCAGAAAGGAGGAGGGAACACCAAGGAAGTGCTTATGGATATTATGAGATTGCTGAGTATCTTTATCAAGAGAGGTACTCGCATTCAAAATATTGCCAAGCGCACTAGACAAGGTTAAGTGGCAGATCTACTCTAGTTTAATAGAGAAGTACAACATCAAGCAGAGTCTAGAGCCAGGCTCAGGACCAGACACTATCACCTTGGGAAGGCTTGTGTCTGCCTTTCCAGAAATCACAGCGCTGCTGTTGAAAAAATCTGGCTCTAGGTTTGAACATTTGTCATCTTCTTTGCCCATCTGCTTGCAATTCACAGCTGCTGCAAGCCTTTTGCCCAGAGAGACTCTAGAGGGGCATGAGCACCATTTAAGGTTTTGCGTCCAACTAGATAAACTTGTCAATGGCCAAAAGTCAAATGAGGGCAAGGTTAGTCAATATTGGGACATTGCTAGCAGATCCATGCTCTTCTCTGAAGAGAAGAGGAAGGAAATACTGAACAATTTGTTGGATGACGATGAGTTTGGCTTATTCTACCAAATGAGTCCAGTCAGATCCCTCAATACCAGCAGAAAGAAAAGCGTTCCGCAGAGTCCAACAAAAGGTCCCCTTCCTAAGAAACAATTCCAGCCTTCCACCTCCAGAAACAAGTGATTTCTAAGGATTATGAAAATGTAAAAATATATATATATATATATATATATATATATATATTGACGACGAACTTGAATCGAATAACATCACACAAACAATTGCAAATAGGTTGAAAACCCGGTTCTATATTCCCGGGAATTTCCGATTTTCTATTTCGGGTACCAGTACCGAATAATATTTGACGGTTCCAATATATACTTCGAAAATCTTAATTTTTATCAATGGAAATAGAAAATGAAACGATTTCAAGATTCTCTATCCACCCACAAACTCTCATTTCAAACAGTGATATTTTGTTTTTTCTAATTTTCTAAATTTTTCACATATCTTTTTTATATTGCACAAAAGTCGCATACGGATCACGTCCGATTTTCTTTCGATTATCTTCTAAACTACGCTATTTAGAGGTGAGTTGATATTTTTATGAATAAAACGTGTAAATAAAACGATTTTTATTGTAAATATATATATATTTCTCAATTCCACATAGCAGCAGACGGAATACCCCCCCAGCATCTTAATAGATCAATCAAATAACCTACAAATGTCTATAGATTTCGAGGACCTTTCTGTTCTTTTCGAAGAAATGGAAAGTTTTGACTTTTCTGGGTGTTTTTCGGAGTTGGAGTACTCAGGATTTGACCATTCAGAAAGGAGGAGGGAACACCAAGGAAGTGCTTATGGATATTATGAGATTGCTGAGTATCTTTATCAAGAGAGGTACTCGCATTCAAAATATTGCCAAGCGCACAGACAAGGTTAAGTGGCAGATCTACTCTAGTTTAATAGAGAAGTACAACATCAAGCAGAGTCTAGAGCCAGGCTCAGGACCAGACACTATCACCTTGGGAAGGCTTGTGTCTGCCTTTCCAGAAATCACAGCGCTGCTGTTGAAAAAATCTGGCTCTAGGTTTGAACATTTGTCATCTTCTTTGCCCATCTGCTTGCAATTCACAGCTGCTGCAAGCCTTTTGCCCAGAGAGACTCTAGAGGGGCATGAGCACCATTTAAGGTTTTGCGTCCAACTAGATAAACTTGTCAATGGCCAAAAGTCAAATGAGGGCAAGGTTAGTCAATATTGGGACATTGCTAGCAGATCCATGCTCTTCTCTGAAGAGAAGAGGAAGGAAATACTGAACAATTTGTTGGATGACGATGAGTTTGGCTTATTCTACCAAATGAGTCCAGTCAGATCCCTCAATACCAGCAGAAAGAAAAGCGTTCCGCAGAGTCCAACAAAAGGTCCCCTTCCTAAGAAACAATTCCAGCCTTCCACCTCCAGAAACAAGTGATTTCTAAGGATTATGAAAATGTAAATATATATATATTGACGACGAACTTGAATCGAATAACATCACACAAACAATTGCAAATAGGTTGAAAACCCGGTTCTATATTCCCGGGAATTTCCGATTTTCTAGTTCGGGTACCAGTACCGAATAATATTTGACGGTTCCAATATATACTTCGAAAATCTTAATTTTTATCAATGGAAATAGAAAATGAAACGATTTCAAGATTCTCTATCCACCCACAAACTCTCATTTCAAACAGTGATATTTTGTTTTTTCTAATTTTCCAAATTTTTCACATATCTTTTTTATATTCAACAAAAGTCGC
Source organism: Schmidtea polychroa (assembly GCA_959609185.1). Classification (NCBI taxonomy): domain Eukaryota; kingdom Metazoa; phylum Platyhelminthes; order Tricladida; family Dugesiidae; genus Schmidtea; species Schmidtea polychroa. The sequence goes on along the minus strand of CAUHTR010000006.1, from coordinate 339,670 downwards.
ATACGGATCACGTCCGATTTTCTTTCGATTATCTTCTAAACTACGCTATTTAGAGGTGAGTTGATATTTTTTATGAATAAAACGTGTAAATAAAACGATTTTTATTGTAAATATATATATATTTCTCAATTCCACATAGCAGCAGACGGAATACCCCCCCAGCATCTTAATAGATCAATCAGATAACCTACAAATGTCTATAGATTTCGAGGACCTTTCTGTTCTTTTCGAAGAAATGGAAAGTTTTGACTTTTCTGGGTGTTTTTCGGAGTTGGAGTACTCAGGATTTGACCATTCAGAAAGGAGGAGGGAACACCAAGGAAGTGCTTATGGATATTATGAGATTGCTGAGTATCTTTATCAAGAGAGGTACTCGCATTCAAAATATTGCCAAGCGCACTGACAAGGTTAAGTGGCAGATCTACTCTAGTTTAATAGAGAAGTACAACATCAAGCAGAGTCTAGAGCCAGGCTCAGGACCAGACACTATCACCTTGGGAAGGCTTGTGTCTGCCTTTCCAGAAATCACAGCGCTGCTGTTGAAAAAATCTGGCTCTAGGTTTGAACATTTGTCATCTTCTTTGCCCATCTGCTTGCAATTCACAGCTGCTGCAAGCCTTTTGCCCAGAGAGACTCTAGAGGGGCATGAGCACCATTTAAGGTTTTGCGTCCAACTAGATAAACTTGTCAATGGCCAAAAGTCAAATGAGGGCAAGGTTAGTCAATATTGGGACATTGCTAGCAGATCCATGCTCTTCTCTGAAGAGAAGAGGAAGGAAATACTGAACAATTTGTTGGATGACGATGAGTTTGGCTTATTCTACCAAATGAGTCCAGTCAGATCCCTCAATACCAGCAGAAGAAAAGCGTTCCGCAGAGTCCAACAAAAGGTCCCCTTCCTAAGAAACAATTCCAGCCTTCCACCTCCAGAAACAAGTGATTTCTAAGGATTATGAAAATGTAAATATATATATATTGACGACGAACTTGAATCGAATAACATCACACAAACAATTGCAAATAGGTTGAAAACCCGGTTCTATATTCCCGGGAATTTCCGATTTTCTAGTTCGGGTACCAGTACCGAATAATATTTGACGGTTCCAATATATACTTCGAAAATCTTAATTTTTATCAATGGAAATAGAAAATGAAACGATTTCAAGATTCTCTATCCACCCACAAACTCTCATTTCAAACAGTGATATTTTGTTTTTTCTAATTTTCCAAATTTTTCACATATCTTTTTTATATTCAACAAAAGTCGCATACGGATCACGTCCGATTTTCTTTCGATTATCTTCTAAACTACGCTATTTAGAGGTGAGTTGATATTTTTTATGAATAAAACGTGTAAATAAAACGATTTTTATTGTAAATATATATATATTTCTCAATTCCACATAGCAGCAGACGGAATACCCCCCCAGCATCTTAATAGATCAATCAGATAACCTACAAATGTCTATAGATTTCGAGGACCTTTCTGTTCTTTTCGAAGAAATGGAAAGTTTTGACTTTTCTGGGTGTTTTTCGGAGTTGGAGTACTCAGGATTTGACCATTCAGAAAGGAGGAGGGAACACCAAGGAAGTGCTTATGGATATTATGAGATTGCTGAGTATCTTTATCAAGAGAGGTACTCGCATTCAAAATATTGCCAAGCGCACTGACAAGGTTAAGTGGCAGATCTACTCTAGTTTAATAGAGAAGTACAACATCAAGCAGAGTCTAGAGCCAGGCTCAGGACCAGACACTATCACCTTGGGAAGGCTTGTGTCTGCCTTTCCAGAAATCACAGCGCTGCTGTTGAAAAAATCTGGCTCTAGGTTTGAACATTTGTCATCTTCTTTGCCCATCTGCTTGCAATTCACAGCTGCTGCAAGCCTTTTGCCCAGAGAGACTCTAGAGGGGCATGAGCACCATTTAAGGTTTTGCGTCCAACTAGATAAACTTGTCAATGGCCAAAAGTCAAATGAGGGCAAGGTTAGTCAATATTGGGACATTGCTAGCAGATCCATGCTCTTCTCTGAAGAGAAGAGGAAGGAAATACTGAACAATTTGTTGGATGACGATGAGTTTGGCTTATTCTACCAAATGAGTCCAGTCAGATCCCTCAATACCAGCAGAAAGAAAAGCGTTCCGCAGAGTCCAACAAAAGGTCCCCTTCCTAAGAAACAATTCCAGCCTTCCACCTCCAGAAACAAGTGATTTCTAAGGATTATGAAAATGTAAATATATATATATTGACGACGAACTTGAATCGAATAACATCACACAAACAATTGCAAATAGGTTGAAAACCCGGTTCTATATTCCCGGGAATTTCCGATTTTCTAGTTCGGGTACCAGTACCGAATAATATTTGACGGTTCCAATATATACTTCGAAAATCTTAATTTTTATCAATGGAAATAGAAAATGAAACGATTTCAAGATTCTCTATCCACCCACAAACTCTCATTTCAAACAGTGATATTTTGTTTTTTCTAATTTTCCAAATTTTTCACATATCTTTTTTATATTCAACAAAAGTCGCATACGGATCACGTCCGATTTTCTTTCGATTATCTTCTAAACTACGCTATTTAGAGGTGAGTTGATATTTTTTATGAATAAAACGTGTAAATAAAACGATTTTTATTGTAAATATATATATATTTCTCAATTCCACATAGCAGCAGACGGAATACCCCCCCAGCATCTTAATAGATCAATCAAATAACCTACAAATGTCTATAGATTTCGAGGACCTTTCTGTTCTTTTCGAAGAAATGGAAAGTTTTGACTTTTCTGGGTGTTTTTCGGAGTTGGAGTACTCAGGATTTGACCATTCAGAAAGGAGGAGGGAACACCAAGGAAGTGCTTATGGATATTATGAGATTGCTGAGTATCTTTATCAAGAGAGGTACTCGCATTCAAAATATTGCCAAGCGCACTGACAAGGTTAAGTGGCAGATCTAATCTAGTTTAATAGAGAAGTACAACATCAAGCAGAGTCTAGAGCCAGGCTCAGGACCAGACACTATCACCTTGGGAAGGCTTGTGTCTGCCTTTCCAGAAATCACAGCGCTGCTGTTGAAAAAATCTGGCTCTAGGTTTGAACATTTGTCATCTTCTTTGCCCATCTGCTTGCAATTCACAGCTGCTGCAAGCCTTTTGCCCAGAGAGACTCTAGAGGGGCATGAGCACCATTTAAGGTTTTGCGTCCAACTAGATAAACTTGTCAATGGCCAAAAGTCAAATGAGGGCAAGGTTAGTCAATATTGGGACATTGCTAGCAGATCCATGCTCTTCTCTGAAGAGAAGAGGAAGGAAATACTGAACAATTTGTTGGATGACGATGAGTTTGGCTTATTCTACCAAATGAGTCCAGTCAGATCCCTCAATACCAGCAGAAAGAAAAGCGTTCCGCAGAGTCCAACAAAAGGTCCCCTTCCTAAGAAACAATTCCAGCCTTCCACCTCCAGAAACAAGTGATTTCTAAGGATTATGAAAATGTAAATATATATATATTGACGACGAACTTGAATCGAATAACATCACACAAACAATTGCAAATAGGTTGAAAACCCGGTTCTATATTCCCGGGAATTTCCGATTTTCTAGTTCGGGTACCAGTACCGAATAATATTTGACGGTTCCAATATATACTTCGAAAATCTTAATTTTTATCAATGGAAATAGAAAATGAAACGATTTCAAGATTCTCTATCCACCCACAAACTCTCATTTCAAACAGTGATATTTTGTTTTTTCTAATTTTCCAAATTTTTCACATATCTTTTTTATATTCAACAAAAGTCGCATACGGATCACGTCCGATTTTCTTTCGATTATCTTCTAAACTACGCTATTTAGAGGTGAGTTGATATTTTTTATGAATATTATATACGAAAATAAAGATTTTGACATCAAAAAAATTGAATTACGTAAAGGATTAGAAAAGTTAGCAAATTTATTTTATTTTTTATACATTTTTATAGAGAAATGTCAAACGAAATTGCTGATTATGAATTATTAGTAGATGAAGGATCAGATATTGGAAGTGATGATGAAATTGAAGATTTCGACATCATAAACGATCGAGCTGGTGAAAGAATTTGGTCAAAAGAAAGAAACTTTGTGCCAATTTCAAGAAAACCTGGTCCAAAAAACTTCCGTGTCGAAAATGAACAGCCTATTGACTATTTTGAATGGTTTATTGATTCCGAATTCATGGATTATGTGGTAACAGAAACAAATCTCTATCAACAACAACATCCTTTGAGTTGAAAGACTATTGGAGCGTTGATCCACTACTGAACACTCCAATATTTCCAAAGACATTCACAAGAAACAGATTTCTTTAGATTATGAGATTCCATCACTTTGCAAATAATGAACAAAAAACCAATGACAAGCTTTTCAAAATTGGAAACGTTGTAAATATGGTCAAAGAACGCTCGTAATGGAACTTATGAATATGCATCTGGATAAGGGACACGTTTTATATGTTGACAATTGGTATTCAAGCCCACCATTGTTCGAAATACTTCATTACAAGAAAACTGGAGCTTGTGGAACATTACGAAAAAAATCGTAAAGGTCTTCCGAAATATTCTGGAAAAATGAAAAAAAGGTGAACTTGAAAGCTACAATACTGATAAATTATTGTTTCAAAAATTAATTGTACAAAAAGTTCTTTTTTCACATCTTTTCATATGGTAGTACATAACGCTTATTGTATATACAGAGCGAAGAACAAGTCAAGAATCCAAATGGCTGATTTTAATTTTTTAATTTTTAATCTTTATGATATTAATAATTGTTGTGTTAATTAGTAGAATTCTTTATAATAATTATTATTATTACCATAATAATAACGAAGCTAAATGCAAGAAATGCAAAAAGACGCTCGTCTGTTCGGGTGGATCAACTTTAGGCCTAATAAAACATTGTAAACATATCCATAGTATAGATTTTTTGAAAGTGTTTTGAAAGTGTTGGAAAGTGTTTGGAACTTCTACAAAAAACACTTGAATATTTCATAAAATTGGACTCAATTGATGAAGAAATCACTACATTGGCTTGTAAAGATGGTTCGGAGTAATAGCTGGGAGCAAATTTATTCAAAAGAATTTCCACAAAAATAAGTACGATAAACAGATTCCTAATTCCCATTCCGGTGTTAAAAATTCTGTTGACATTTTACTAGAATATTTTAAAACTGAAATAGCGACAGGTAAACGATATTCTCTGACTATTGACGAATATATTTCAAAGCAGAGCAGAAGATACGTGAATATAAATGTACATGGAGTAAATATTTACTGGAATGAATACAGCTGTTGAAGTGGTGGCCGGAATGATTTTTTGCTTTGCGCTATTCATGTCTATTACAACAATAAAATACGATAATTGTTTCTTGTACGATAATAAATCTATCATTTACAAGTCTCGGAGTTACTTCATCATGACGTTAGCTTGGTTTATCACAATACAAAAATGTAAGACCTTATTATAGTCAACGTAATGACTCAATTTTTGGCAGCAATAGCCCATGGTTGCATAAGATGTTGCAACTACGAGGGAATTATGGGCTAGATATCTCCAATTTTAACAAGAGTGAAGATCAGGTGCTCGCTATGCACCAGATCCTTCACTTCCACCGGCCTAAACTATCAAATTAAATCATTTGTTTAGAATTGCTATTTTATTTAAAAAAAATTTCTTTTTTGTAATTATTTGATTGCAGTATTTATTTCCAAGCGAAATCTTCATATAGTTTATAGGTTTGTCAAATTTATTTCTAATATGATTAATAAATATTGGTAATAAGATTGGTATATATATATATATATATATATATTTCTTTTAATAAATATTGGTAATAAGATTGGTATATATATATATATATATATATATATATATATATATATATATATATATATATATATATATATATATATATATATATATATATATATATATATATATATATATATATATATATATATATATATATATATATAATACATTTGACACAAAATCTTTCATAATATAGTAATGTATCTATAATGCAAACGATCCGGTTGATAAAAATTAAATATATCACATTAAAAATATTAATTTGATATAAAAATATACTATATACTAACTGCCAAATCCAATACATAGTATAGAAGAATGTATCAACTTGATTATACAAATCAGCAGTGGATTCATATTAAAATAAATGTTCCATTGGTAGCACTTTCTATTTGTCAGATATATGGAATATTTTGGATAACCGATTTTCAAAGTTTTGAGCGAATACCTGGAAATAGAAAATATTGAAATATCAAAGTCATTGAACAAACTAATACTTAAATTTCTTTGAAAAAATTGATTAATAAAACAAATTAGAAGTTAATTTTGAAATAACAAATGTTAAAATATAAATTAATTTTTAAAAATGAAAGAAAAAGTTAAAGAACTTTTTAACTATCTTTTTTTCTTTACATAAATTTTTAACTTCTTTATAAATTATAAATAAGTTTTTAGCATAAAGGATAATAATCTGATTGACATGCGATTAGAAAATGTATAAAAAATCAAAAGTAATAAATATAAATTAGCAATAAAAATAAAACAGTGGTAAAAAGAAATTAGCATAAAAATCAAAGTAACTGTCAGTAAAATAAACCTATCAAATTTCAGGTATCTTTCGGGTATTCATCCTGTGATTTGTCAAGATCGTTAATAAATATTTCTTTTTAATATTTGCATTATATTGTTGAGTACATGACAAGTTCAGGTAAATAAAAAAATTGTTTGAAATTGGTGCTTATTCCATTATCTAACCGTGAATCGCATAATTCAATTCACCAAGATGAATTGAAGTGACTTCAGTATTGTACTAACAGGTTTAGAGTTCAAACAAAGCTAAGTTCCGTCGCCACAACTGCTAAACTTAATACCCTAGTACAGTGCTTCCTAAACTATGCATCGCGACACACCCCGATTGTGCTAGAGCCAAAAAATGAGAGCATTTTTATTTGTCGAAAATACATAGCATAAAAACCACACCAATTTGAATTAAAATCAAAGATCAAACACCAAATATTACAAAATAAAGTACAGAACACATTGAGAATAAATAAAACACGTGTAATAAAATTGATAAACGCAAGAAGTTGCAATCACCAACAAAGTTAAGAGAGAAACAACCCATTTGGAAAATCAAAATAAAATAATTATAAATAATTGATAATATAAAATATTAAGAATGATTATTGATCGTGGAAAAGTTGTACATCTGTGTGCTTAGATGGAGCTCCAGCCATGACTGATAAGTTTAAGAAATTGTTTTAATTATAAAAGGGAGTTTTGTCATATAATTGGAACGCACTGTTTTATTCATTGGGAAGCACTTGTGACAAAAAATAATGGTGAAGAATTGAAAGTGTAATATTGAAGGTTTAGAGATTGCAGGCAAAGTTGGGCTTTGAGAAAACTCTAGAGATGTTACGATAGGACTGAAAACGGATGAGAAAATAAGGGACGAATCCCGAGACAGAAATTTGATACCTACAAATTAAAGTATTGTTATCGAGTTTCTGTTAATTTTTTTAGTATAATTGTATTTAACATAGTAAAATCCAACTCGATTTTAAAATTCTTCAAATTCAACATAAACTTATTGTTACTCGCAAGTTTTCAATTTTTCAAAAAACGTGATAACTCAATTATTTAAACAAATTAATTCAGATATCTAACCCCTTCTTAAGAATTTTTCACTTCTTCAGCCACTCGATTTTTCTTTCCTTCGTTCTTTTTGTGAATGTTGTTTGACTCGATGAGGTGATTTAAATCTGACGACTTCATATGGGCCATCATATTACATACCATTTTGTTCCTGTTCTGCGGTTCTTTGCTTACGAGAACACGAAAGACCCTATTTCTTTTATCCATAGCTCTTATAGTGTCTCGGCTTTACTCGAGTTAAATGTCGTGTCTTCCATTATTTCGTTTTTTGATATCTCGGTTTGTTTCAAGTTAGAGTGTAGGTTAACACTCCTTCCATAAATTATCTCAAATGGTGATAGACCTGTAGCATTTTGTTAACTGCTATTTTTAGTGAACTCTAGTCTAGGTAGAAGTTCCTGCCAGATTCTCTTTTCACATCCACCTGCCAATGTTGCAATGAAAAGATCTTTTATCGTTCGTATGACTCGATCGGCTAAATCATATGATTGGTGTTAGTAATGCGAACTGAATTCCTGTTTGATTCCAAGTTTCTGTATCTACTGCATTAGGAATTTTCCTTCGAAATTGCGGCCTCTGTTAAAATGCTCTTCGGTTTTCCGATTCAATAGATCTAACTATTAAGTAATGTTTTGAAAATTTTCCTTTTCGTTTTGCTTTGTGATTACGGTTAAAGAAATCAATTTACTAAAACGTTCCACCATTACTAATATATATTTTTAATGGTGTTTTTGTCATGTATACTACATCTATTCTAGGAATTCAGAACTATAACTAGGAATAAATGTTTCCTTGGTTCTTGTCTGATGGATCTTTCTCTTAGAGCATATCTCACAACATAGTAAACAGAGTTGGATTGTTTCTTGCATTTTTGGCCAGTTAAATATTTTTTCCATATAATGAAATAACTTCTTAACTCAAATATGGTATAGTTCTTCATATAATGTTGTTGTATACAGGCTTGCAAATGTTTCTGGGACTAACATTAAGATATTTTTGTTCTTTTCTACTTAATCTCTAATAATTTGGCTATTTCGTACGCTAAATGGAAAATAATTTTTATTTCTACGTACATCCATTTTCCAATATTTCTTACAGCTATCGAAACCATGAAAAATTATTGTTTCTCAAGCATTATGATTATTGTTAATTTTACTCAAAAATATGCTAATTAATTAATAACCCCATAATAATTAATAAATTCCCACATATTTTTATTTTACATTGTATATACACAAAATAAAGATGTACATATAAAATAAATAAGCCGCAAGAAATAAATGATCGAAATTTTTAACGATAATCACACCAATAGTCAAATTTAATACACATAAAATAAAATAAATAAGCTGTAATAATTAAAATAGTCAAATCAAAATGTCAACATCATCTTCTTGTTCCATAACTCCCAATTCGCTAATTTTGTCAGTTATAGATTTTGTAATTGTGAACTTGTGTAAGAACCATGCTTTGGCTTTCACACCTATTGTTTCTTTTTCTCAAACGTTTCTCCACTAAGTGCTTGTCAATTGCTGTCCATTTGTCAGCAGCCATTCTTCTATGTCCCTGATCCATTATTCGACTTCTTTTAATCCTCGTCTATCGTATCGTCTAATGTTCAGTGTGAGCATGTCTTCTCATGATTTCAATAGGCGTTCCATTATCGATTTTGTAGCATTCGAAAATGCATAGACGTTCTGATTTTCGGGGTGGTCGTCAGTTAAATCCAACTCGGTTTTAAAATTCTGCAAATTCGACATAAATTTATTATTACTCCAAAGTTTTCAATTTTTCAAAAAACGTGACAACTCAGTTATTTAAACAAATAAATTCAGATATCCAACTAACATAAATCCTAATATTATATTATAGCCACTGATTAATTTTTAAATTTGTAGAAAGACGCAGGTATTGTTGATTGTAGGATCAAAGGTTTTTCATTGATCATCGAATTATTATTATTATAATATTTACTGTTGAAAGTGTTATTATTATTATGATTATTAACATTGCCATAACTCCTGTTGTCTTCATTATTATCACAATTATTATTAATGCTGGTATTGTGGTCATTGTTGGCATTTAGATGAACAAAAATAAAGTCAATAGGTAGTTTGTTTGGCTCGGTACCCGAACACCCATGAGTTAGGATTTTTCAATCAATGTGTCCATGACAACCGTCATGTTGATACTGTCCACTGTGTAGGTCCTCTTAGTAGGTCATTTTAATTATTAGATTAAAACAAACAAAAGAATGAAAATGAAGATTTTATTTTTAGCATAACATTATCATTATTATCAGGGATTGCATATTCGAAATTCGAAATTCGAGAATACCGGAATTCGGTTTCATAAATATAGTTTTCCCAGCGAATTCCGAATTTAAAATTTATTTTTTCGTGCTATCTCCATCTTGTAAATTGTATTTTCGTCCATTGTGTTTACGTCCATAACAACTGATGGGGCAGCTGTGATGCAAAAAATTGGGCGGCTTTTACCATGTAATCAGCAGTTGTTTATATATAATTGTGTATGTATAATAATGCGAATACAACTGATGAATTGGTGGCTCACACAGATACAGAAAATGTTATTGTAGAAGAACAAGGAAGTGACTTGGAGAAATCAGAGGATGAGGAATACATTGATGAAGAAAGTGTTGGCTTGATTGAACAAATTTATATTGAAGCTGAGCATGTTGAGACTGAAGAATTTGGGTTTGGTTTTCTCATCAAAAAAGTTCGTTCGATTGTAAAGAAATATCGTTTTTCGAGAACATCGAATGATATTCTTCAAGTATACGTGAAACAAGAATTTGGAAAAGAGTTGAAATTTATTATGGACACTAGAATTAGATGGAATAGCTTAGTCGAAATGCTTGAAAGATTGAACCAACTAAAAAGCTGTGTTAGAAAGGCATTGATTGACATTGCGTCTGATATCGTAATTCTAGATGCTGAAATTTTCTCGATTAACAACGTGATCTCTGCACTTCTCCCAGTGAAGCTTACTGTTGACGCACTTTGTCGAGAAGATGCAAATCTGCTTTCTGTTGATGCGGCATGGTCTTTTATGCTTGAGAATATGGATCTGATGAACTTTCACTAAAATTGAAGAACGAATTAGAAAACCGAATAACCTAAAGGCGAACAAATGTGTCTGGAACTCTTCAGTATTTACACAATGGCGGAAAAAGTAAGATTCACGAATCTTTCACTAGACCATTGAAAAATACAATAGCCAAAGTTATTGAAAGCTTTGCACAAAGATTGATATTTAACACTAACATGGAAACTTCCTCAGGCGAGCAGTTAGAAGCTGAAGATGTGGAAGAAGTGATGTCGGAAGAACAAACCAATCCCCAGTCATTAATGTAAAAGTTGCAGAACAAAATTCAACTGAATTTATCGCCTAACATTCCAGCAAAACTCAACAAATAACAAATTGGAGCTTAATTTCAAAAATTAAATCTGAAATGAAATTCTTTGAAGAAAACAGCGTTCGGGGCAAAATATAGAGTCTGTCTACTCATTTTTGATTTTGATTCCGCCATCGAGCGTGGAGTCCGAGCGAGCCTTTTCAATTGCAGGTAACTTTTGTACAAAAGTTCGATCGAGACTCGGAGACACATCTTTAAGTGATCTCTGCTTCCTTAAAGCATATTTTAGGCTATTTTTTTCGCTATTTTTTTAAAATTCTGCCATATGAGATCATTTCAACTCTAATATTATTGGTTTCATTTTATTGGCAAAATTGCCATATCTAATTTTACTAATTTAATGAATGCAATACAGTGATCCACAGGTAATGCAGTTCTGGAAGGATGTTAACGAAATATACGACCGAAAAAACCAGACAAGCAAACAAAGAAAAAATACTGGTGAGATTCAGGAGGATGGAGCCCCATGATTCAGGCCGGAATGCGTCAAAACTTGTACAGTATAATTGAACAGTAGAGATCATTTATAAACGAGGACCAAAACATCATTCGTTACTTAAAGGTTATGATTGAGAGCCAATCATAGTGGTTGGCGAACACGAGAGTTGGGACGCATATCGATGTTAGCGTCGATATGAAGCATGTTTAGATGAAACAAGAATTATTCCATACACACAGGGCACTCATGGAGAAGTTATCGGTTCTTGTAGCTACGACACACTTGAATAAACCGGTATATTCATAATGAACAAAGCTGATTTGTTGAGCGATATTTTATTATTTGATAACAATAATAATTAAATAAATTTTTGCATATTGATTGTAATGCTTTTTCTCAAATGTTTGGGTCTTTAAGAAGTAGCCGGACAAATTGAAGGCACAGCCAAGACCGTAAAACCATTGCTAAATACCACAAAGAGATAGGACTTTCTATGGAAAGCTATGAACTCAGAGATGCATCATGATTTTAGAAGTTACTGTAATTGGCCTGATACGGTAAAGACTTATTACCAATATCAACATCCCTTGCAACGGGTATATATGATAAATTGTTGATTATGTAAGGTTGCGAAAATAAAAAATAGTGAAGTATGAGTTTCGATTATAGAAGGAAGAAGCAAATGACTACGAGCCGGGAACATTTGCCATACATTTTCCTACTAAATGGCTATAATTGAGTTATCATTATTAAAAATTCTGCTGAAACTTCATATAAATAACTTCATATACATTATATTAATACTTTAATTAAATTAATATGAATTTTTCACAAACATTATTGAAATATTCATTAAAATATTAAATATTTATTTAAAATATATTTTTTTGAAAGTCTTAAACTAAAATAAAATAAATTTTGAATCAAAAAATGATTTTGTTTTAATAATTTAGACAAATCGTTTGATTTTCAATAATTAATTAATTTTTATTAATTATTAATTGTAAAATCAATATGATAGATTTTTCAAATAAAACTCCTGGAAATATTTTCATTGAACGGCATAAAGTTAAATATAGAAAGTTTATTTATATCCTCTCAGTATTCGTTAAAGTATTCTGTGTCTGTAGAAATATCAGTTTCTTTCCCAAGTAAAGTTCTAATTGTTTTGCAAAATAGTCAATTTGATTTTAATACAAAATTAAGCTTTTCTGTGTTGATAATAATCGGTGAATTTCTCTACAAATGCTGCAAAATCAATTCTTACAACATCACTTCAGCAATCATAATAATAGCCAACTATTGGATCGGTACAATTAATGGATATTTTACTATTCTAGCATTGATTTCGTCAACAATTATGATTTTTTCGTTAATAACGATGCAGAATGAACGCCAAAGTCGTTATATTTCAGTATTAGGACAATGGTTCAAGATTTATTATTTCTTACAGTTGGCAATATTTCTAGTTCTTGTAAATATTGTTCATAAACTATTGCTCTGGGAGGTGATGCTAGTTTTCACGGGTCACATGTTTTGTCTGTGGTTGTATTTTGGTGTGGTCGGTAATTCCAATGTGAGTTTATTTTAATTAGAATTATTTATATATATTTTTTAATCTGTTTCATTAATATCGATGAAATTAATTTTTTTTTAATTTTCGAAATTTTTTGAAAAATGAATATATTTTATAATTTTATTTTTATATATATAACTATGTATTTTATTATAATTTTTAAATTTAATTTTTTGATATTGGAATATATTTTTTTAAATCCTATACGTTTTTTTTAATTTTAATCGATTAAATAATTTAAATATTAATTAATTTTTAAAAATTTATTTTAAAAAAATATTTAATATTTATTATATTTGAGAATTTAATTTAATTTAATTTTCCATCATTTATTTTTTTTAAAAATAAAATCTGATAATTTTTTTTAATTATTTAAAGGGCATTTTAACTGTAAATTTAATTTTTTAAATTCATATTATTAAAAATATAAAATTTTCAAGTCTTTATAAAATTCGTAAAATTTATTGATTTTTTTGTTTTTTTTAAATTTAAAAATTCCGGATTTAATCATGAATTTTTATTTTTTTATTTTAATTTTGTTATTAATTTGGACCTAAAAATTATGACGCTAAAAATATTCCAAAATTTTTTTGCTAAGCCAAATATGAGGAATTTTTGCTTCATCGCTCCCATTGGTTAAATATTGGTTGGAAATTATTAAAATTGAATTGTTTTACATTATCCATGTCAGAAACTTACATAACAAACATAGTAACTGCAAGACATGTCAACAACGTATATCAAAAGGAAAGTATGTTTTAAATAATATGAAAACCTAAATAACGGATATATTATAATTATACAAAAGTTTTATTCATTTAGATAATTTCCCATTTGTAACTAGATTTAATAAATGTTATTAGATGAGCTAATTGCTATATAATAATAATAATAATAATAATAATAATAATAATAATAATAATAATAATAATAATAATAATAATAATAATAATAATAATAATAATAAACAATACAAATATTTCACTGATACATTGTTTCTATAACAAAATTCGAGTCAGTTTGTTTGTTATTAAACAAATAGGTTTTCGCGAGACATTTATTTATTTAATTTTTTGGTTTCATTTTGAATTGCTTCTTTGTTTCAGTGTAGGCCAATATAACATTTTATATAACATGTATTTTTAGTAGATAATATTATTTGAAACTATTTTATATTTTGAAATTAGGGATTTTAACCAAACAAATCCACAAATATTAATTTACGCTGTGATTTTATAAATAATTAAATAATTAAATGGAACCGGTAAAACAATAAATTGTAAATATATCTCTTTAAATGGAAATGAATCGATTGGAAGTACGCTCAGAACCTCGCACCAAAGAGTTAAAGAACATGTTAAAGATTGAAGATCAATCAATCTTGTGTCAAAGAACATGGAAAATTTTCGGGATATAGACATCTCCAACAATGTCAAACGAGGAAGGAAAGAAAAAATATTTCAATTCAAATCTTAACCAATGGAAATATCATAAACAGATTGCCAACAATCAATATTCACGAAGAGATCAATGAAATCATCAGATTGATTTGTTGATTTTGACCTTGAGAATGGCAGTAAAAAAAATTTAAAAATAATATTTTAAACTAATATTGAAAGACTAGATCAAATTATAAAGAAATATAAAATATAAAAAAATATCATAAAATATAATAAAATATAATAAAATATCATTAGGGATAAAAATATTTAAATTACGTATATGAATAGTTATTGGAAACTGTGTTTTTGTTGGGTATTTTGTGCAAGTCGGTATCGCAGTCTGACTTTTTTGTGTTCTTTTTGAAATTAAGTTAAACAAACATAAAATCTTTATTCGATACTAATACAATTACACTTTGATTACATTCTTTATTGACACAACCCCATTTTAAACAACTATTTTTGGTCTGCACTTTGCAATACCAATGTAAACCTTGCACAGGGATTAATCTTCCAACGCGAGATGTTCTTTTCTGGTACACTCGATTCGAAAATATTCATTTATCACTAAGTTCAATTTTTCCTTTTAATACTCTCGCTAAACTAATTGTTATAATTATTATTATTTATTATTATTATTATTATTATTATTATTATTATTATTATTATTATTATTATTATTATTATTATTATTATTATTATTATTTTTATTATCATTATTAATAATTATTGTTATAATTATAATTATAATTATTTATTATTATTGCTATTATTATTAATAATAATTATTATGATTATTAATAATCTTTATTATTATTATTAATCTTAATAATTATTTAATTATTTTTTAATAAATTAAAATTTTTTATTATTTTTCTTGGTTTAAAAATTTAATAAATTATATTTGGTTATAATTCTAAAAAATTGTTTTATATTTTATAACTGGAAATTTTCGATTATAGAAAATCAATGCAAATCATTTCGATGAAGATTCCGGCAACCAAGGTAGATTTTACAGATTTTATTGCTTTGATTTGATTGGTTGGAATTTGCATTTTTAGAGTATTGTATAAAATGCCAGAGAAGTATTCCGCACCGAGGCCAGCATTGTTCCATCTGTAACCGTTGCTCAACTATTGCTCAATACCATAATGCATGGATCAACACATGCATCAACAAGTGCAACAGGCGCATGTATTTTGTGCTCTGTCTAATGGCAGCTATTACAAATATTTACCAAATACACGTTTCCATAACCAGTGTTTGCACGCCAAAGATGTTCAGTGATTGGTTCCTTGTCATTGATGATTGTCGGTATATCTATTCTGATGTCATGTAAGTGGTTGTTGTTGTTGTTGTTATTGTCGTTTATTACACACATACTCACACTTGTTGACTTTTGATCGGTTTACGAAATATTTTAACTTATCATGATTTGAATTTTAATACTTAGCTTTTCTGGATCCGTCAATATCAGTGGCGTAGCCAAAGGGGGTGGAGTGATTAGGGGTTTAATCCCCCATTGGATTTTTCATGTACAAATATTTGTCGACGTCAAATGCCTAAAAACCCAAAGACTGTAAATTTAATACTGTGACATCTGTATGTACTATCAGTATACCCTTATTTGTACACACTTGAAATGATTGACCATAATATTAATAAATATTTTTTAACTCCAATTCCTGGCTACTCCACTGGTCAATATACTATTAGAAACTCTAAAAACTATATCAATAATAGTATTATAAGAACTTTTTTTCCAATTTCACCACTGATTTTTTTCCCATTGTATTTATTAAAAAGAGCTTGAAGACTAAATCAGTAATATATCGATGTCTCCAAGCTCTTTTTAATAAATATCAAAAATAATTTAAACAAAAAAGAGAATTGTAAAAGTATTTGAATGCCTCTAATCTCAGAAAAAGTATTAAATTGAACATATTTTATTAATTATCAAAAATTTTTAAATTATTTTAATACTAGTTATAACCGGTGAAAATATAAGGGAAAGATAATAGAAAATTTTTACATTTCACTTTTCAAATTCATTTCCAATTAAATAAAAATCGATTATTTGACGGAAAATGGCACAATTCGACTCATTTAATTGATGGTGATTGTCACAGATTTATAGATAAATTCCGCATTATCAGCCGTACATTTTGATGAGAGCCATTCATATTGTGCTTGACCATAATTCATTTTGTTATGAATGAATTATTAATGAATTATCAATGGTTTTTGAACTCGGTGATTAGATACTCACTCATTAGCTGACTCATTCTCTTATTTTCTACAATCACACACACACACATACACACAGGTTCAATGCCAGTACACACAATTACACACATGCAATGCCATACATGCCTACACAATTGATGTTGTCAACTATTGTTTAGATAAAACACATTCATTTGAAACAAATACATATTTATTATTCACGGTATAATAATAATAATAATAATAATAATAATAATAATAATAATAATAATAATAATAATAATAATAATAATAATAATAATAATAATAATAATAATAATAATAATAATAATAATAATAAAAATATTAGTAATAATAATAAAAATAATAATAATAAAAATATTAGTAATAATAATAAAAAAAATAATAATAAAAATATTAGTAATAATAATAATAATCAATAATAATCAATAATAATAATCAATAATAATAATAATATTAGTAATAATAATAATAATAATAATAATAATAATAATAATAATAATAATAATAATAATCAATAATAATAATAATATTAGTAATAATAATAATAAAAATAATAAAAATATTAGTAATAATAATATTAATAATAATAATAATAATAAAAAAAATATTAGTAATAATAATAATATGTACATTTAACTGCATTTAGAATTACCTATTATTATAGGGAAGCTTCTTTATTTGGTTGTTTAAATTAAACACGATACTTTTTAGGCTAATTTTTATTTTTATTATTATTATTTTATATTGTTTATTATTCTTGTTATTATTGCAGATACTCGTGGATATTTGTTAGTTGTGTGTTTAACATGATTTTTACGAGTTTGCTTCTGGTCACTCTGGTATACGAAATAGTATTAATAAGTCAAAATATAACGCATTTTGAGTTTGAAAATTGTATCTCATTTCCTGATTGTTTTAACAAGGGCTTCATCAGCAACTGGCTAGAATTCCTGGTCTGGAAATAAGATATTTGCACAATGCCTTCAACTGTTAATTTGCACATGACCCTTTCAAGGGGTTGCCAGATAGAGTCAGATTTATATAGCTGAGTTTATTTATTAATTTCTTTCCCCAATTCTTAATTAAATGTTAATTGGAGATATCAAATGGTATTGCAACTTTTATTTGAACTTTATATTTTCTGTTTATTGAAATAGATTTATTTTCATTATGTGATCATTTATTACAGTTTGTTAATAATATTTTACTGTGACAATCTGTTGTTGTTACCTTCATGATATCTCAAGCAAGCGGCTGCCACCTACGCTTGATTGCCCATTTGGGATAGAGACGTTAATCAGACCACTGAACAAGGAATTCAAGTAAGTTGTTGACTAATTTTTTGCACTTCTGATTTTAAGATTGGATCCTAAATTAGCCGATGTATTTTATTATAATCAACGCTCCATCTAAAAGGTTTTTCACTAAGCAAAAAATAATCTATAGGCCCAAATTTTGAAACTTGATTTATAATATTTCAAAGGGAAAATTTAGTGAGCAAGAGGCAATTTCATGTAGAATTAGAATTGAAGCATTCCCCAAGCTCACCTTCACCAAAGGAACCATTGCTCATAATTGTCCTTTGTTTCAACTTTCTATGTTAGTAAATTATTTAAAATATATTTTTGTTTAAATCATCCTATTATCAAGATTTATTGAATTGCCCTAAAGTTATGGAATCTGTGAAATTCAGGAATGATGAAATATTTATATACATTCTCAGAAGGTATCTGGTATCTTGGCAACCCATCAACATTGAATGGTGAAGCACTTGAATTGGTAATTATATACCTGACCATAGAATGTTGAGAACAATAACCAATAAAGGTATTATATAAAGATATTATTCTGGCCACTCTCAGTGACTAGACGGATATATATATATATATTTTTGCCGGTATTTGTGAAGTTGATCTGGCAACAAATTGTGAGAATCATATTTACTCAATAGTTTCAAAACTTTATTTTAAAAAAGTTTTCAAAAGAATTTTACCAAATCAACTAAGAACGTTCATATTGAGCAAAAGCTTGAGTAAAGATTAAAAACAGGCCTGAGAATAACAAAACTGTACATTGGGCAATTACAAAATTATTAATCCTTCCCTATCATGTGTATGTAAAATAATGACAAAAACATTTGGCTTGCGTCTTCTTCTTAATCTTCCTGTGCTGGTCCGTTTTGCGTGCGATAGCTGTTTTCTTTTAGACTTTGGATGGTGGGAGTTGTGGTACTGCTGTGGCATTGGACAAATCGACGACGACTGGAGCAGCGCTGACTCCCGTGAAGTGATATCTGGTGTGGGGGCTAGGAGTAGTTCCAGAGTGCCATCGACATGCTACATGTATAGTGCTGTTTGAGTCACCCGCCAGATGATTGGCGGCAAAAAATTTTTCTTTCTCGATTTCCGGAATTGACGCAATCCTTCGATTCAGTTCGGACTGGGTGCATTGTGGAGTGCATATTATTGCTCCCACAAGAGTACCTGGTTTCTTCGAGTAAGCTGTCTCGTCAGTGCTCGAGCCGTACCTTTT
Organism: Schmidtea polychroa; assembly: GCA_959609185.1. Classification (NCBI taxonomy): domain Eukaryota; kingdom Metazoa; phylum Platyhelminthes; order Tricladida; family Dugesiidae; genus Schmidtea; species Schmidtea polychroa. The sequence continues at coordinate 320,266 of CAUHTR010000006.1, read as the reverse complement.
TATTTGATTCTTTCATCTGGACTTGGGTGAACCAGGTCCCCTCCAGGTGGTCTATTTTCTTTAGCAATCCAAAAAAGATATCAAATTTTACTATAAACATTTACTATAAACATAAGGCCACTCGGGCAGAAGGGGAGGTTCTGAAACTGTTACTTTGATATCATTGGACGCTGTGCCGTGGCTCAAGCGTTAAACGTGTTGCTTGTTTGATTTACATGAGTACAGAGCAAAACATTAAGAATTGATGGCCGCTTTCATTGTTTGTTATTGACTGAGGGGGCTCAATCGACAGACTAGTAATTGTTTGCTTTGCCCATTGATTGAGTGTTTTATCTGGGGTGTTGATAAATCTGAATATGAGTTCTGCCTGCTGTGTTAGGATGACGGTGTTCTTGCCCGAAAACGAGAAACAGGGCTTCAAGATCGATGGAAATGTAGTAGTTGGCATAGTCTACAAATCAAGGGACGGTGGTTTTACAAATGTTGATTAATGACGTAGAGTATAAGAGAAAGGAAATATGATCAGAGGTCTAAACACAAGGAAAAGTACTCCGGATGAGGGGAATAGAGGTTTTAATACATCTATCCTTGCTTCGCGAACACAGATTTTAAATTTAATAATCAAAACGAAATCCCTTTACTCGATATAAACATAATTATCAATATTGTCTGGATACCAGTCTTATAATAAAGTATTATCTGTACCCTCCCTAATTATACATATCCAATCACCGCATTTTATGCGCCCGAGAATCATATAAATCCATTCTAATTAGGTGTCCGAGGATCCTATAAATCCGTCTAACTGATTCATATCGGATTACCAAAATCGCTACACCTAGGAAGTGCATAACCTTTTACAAATTATTGCCATTAAATTTAACACCATTTCCATGCCTCGGAATTAAATAAACCCTTTCACATTCTCCATCCTGAATTAACACAATTTCCATACCCAAAATTTACGTACAGCTTTTCTTATTATTTGTATATAATTGACAAAATTGCTATACCCAAAAATTACATAAAGCTTTTCTCATCATTCACGCCAAATTAGCACAACGTTTACGCCTGATCATTGTGTCGATCCGCTTTAGTGTACTATCGGTTGCTTATGATAGACCAGAACGAATTATTCACTTAGTAGTTGCATGAATACGTATTATTGCACATTTGATTATTTTTATTTAACCAGTTCTAAAATCGCTAAGTCGAAATCTTTTTATGATCAAGCGCGTCTTAGCTACAAGTTATAGCTGACGAAGTCTAGTCAAGTCTTCGGTGCCTTTCAGACGTGTCTAAGCCCGACGTTTTACCTTCAACATGCCGGCTCCTCATGTTTTGACTTTTGATCAATCCGTGTTGGTATCCAGATTTTCAGGGTGTTGGAGACAGTAAGACGTACAACGGATCGCGATCGTATGTAATAGGGTCATGCGAGACGTTGATGAACTAATTGTTAGCACGACGTGTGGACTAAGTCGACGACTGTGGTTGAAGGGCTTGGATTTTCTATTGAGAGATTATTCATAGATTCGGCTGGACATTAAAAGTGTCTTCTGCGAAAATTACTATCTTGCGCACTCATCTGGGGTGTGCTATGACTTTGCTCTGGGTCATGATTGTCTCTAAAGTTTACGATTTGTTTCAACGTAGGATATACTGTGTTAAACCTCAAGAAACACAAATCATCGGTGTACCGGACCTCCTCAACTACACATGAATTCGATTTTCGTAATCCTGCGCTTTGGATATCTGTTTGCTTTGTCATGATGTTACTATCTCAATATACATTTGGATTTGTATGCAATGCTCATTTCTGCATCGTCTGGAGTGTCTATTATCAAAATTGGTACCAGCAATAGGCTCCTCAGAGACCATCCGAGCCGACTCCATACAACTGAGTGACACTGAATGCCACATGATGCCCATTCTTGTGAAAAGACATAAAGTTTCTACATTTTGTTGCGTGCTATTTAGGTTTCTAGGCCGACGCTTCACTGTATAGAAGATTAAAATGGAAATCCTATTTTAAAGAAAATGAAACTTTATTTTGGTTCTTAACCCAACAACACTAAACCTACCGTACGCAGTCAAACCACCGTTTTTGAAATTACATTTAGCATTTCTTGTATACAACCTTACTGTATCGCCATGTAACTTACAGACTTTTACTATAATATACATACAACCCATTTTTCAATATTCACAACTTATTTTAATATTTACTTTCTGATTTTTTTTATTGCATGTCTAGTCTATCACAAACGGTCATTTGACCATTTGAACTATTTATGTTAACTACTACTATATTCTTTGGAAAGCGCGCTACTAAATTTGTTTTACATCTCCACCGTGTAATTGTGGATCTACAGTGTAAACTAGTAATTCCCGAAGTGTTTTATATCGACCCCATAGAGTTAAAGACAAATAACAAGGAGTCCATGTCAGCGAAAAAAGTGGGGGTCCATGAAAATGATTTGATGGTCAACGATAGTGGATATCATGTAAGCAGGTTGTGACTTTAGTTTTGGCATTCCATGAATAGAATAATATATAACACATACACATAATGTTTCAGCCGATTTGGCATAGTTTTTCTATCGCGTCTGTGTGCGCGGTCTGGTTAGACCGAATATTGTTGGTGTGCGCACACAGACGCGAGCAATGGAAGCTCGGTTGTTTGTAAATAGGTAATTTATAATTGTAAATTTTTATGGATTGATTTGGTAGTTTTAGAAATTATGGATTAAATAAGTTTTGTTTAAAATTGGGAAATGTTTGAAATGTTTTTTGGAAGAATGGCGGTCGGAATGGATTTGCGATGTGATGTAGGTTGTGATCAGAAATTCTGTCTTACATCTTTTCGAAACATTAACTTTGTGAAAGGCGATCTCATTTATACTGGTTTCCATGGAAAAATTCCCGATAAATTAATTGTATCGAGTGTCACGGAACTTTCACAGTTGTTGCCAGCATTTTTCATGATTATGCATGGGATCGAGTCTTCTAAATTCACAGATAAGTTCGTCAATAAAAGCAACGATATTGTATTATGTATTCGTGAGGAAATAATATTGAATCAGGCTATGTCGGATCTTTCAAATCGATTTGTTTGCAACACGGAAATCAGAAATTATTTAATTGAAGAATTATCCAACAGATTTTCTCAGTTGTCCGAATTAAAACATTTGGGTAAGTCGAAGTTTGAAATCGCGCGCGTGCTTCGACGGAAACTGCAAATTGACAAAATGACATTATTCAAAATTGTCCTCTTTGGAGAAAAATAAAATTCTTATTCGTTCGTTTGGACTTAATCACATAATAACTAATTGATTACATAATCCTCAGAAACAGAAGTCATATTAGAAAGAGGAACTGATCGGAAAAAGGACTTACGAAGGACAATCTTTCAAAGTGAGTAGCACTATACCAGATATCAAAAATCCATTTGAGTTCGATGAATTTACAAAAAATCAATTTTTATAAATTTTATCATAAGAACTTTTTTGTCAAATTTTACCATTTCTTTCTTTTCCATTGACATTGTATTTATTTAAAAGCTTGACTATTAATCAGTAATTACATCAGTAGTGGGGATATATCCCTAACGACCACAAGCCTCCCAACTGTTTTCATGTTTTATGCCCATTTTGCTCCCAAAAACGTACAAAAAAACACTAAAAACCCTTAAAAACGCATATTTTTTATTTTCCTTATTTTGCAAGATTTAAAAAATATGTGTTTAAGGCTACAAAACCGAGGAAAAATACTGATAAAACTATGAAAAACGTTTGTCGGCTTGCGGTCGTTAGGGATATAAACACACTACTTGAGGATGTCAACTAGCAAGTTGCTATTTGACTAATTTATAATTTTATAAATCTTAATCTTGAAGAATAAAAAATTTTATGAAAATAGTAAAACTGCTCTGAGAGGACAGTGGTATTTTTTTTTTTTTTTTTTTTTTCACTGTCCTCTCAACATTTTTTTTTGATCCGGATCATTTTTTTTTTTATTTCAACCTCTTTCGTTTATCAAATCTCTTCCAATATACAAGCTGGCCAGACTCATATATCAGAATCAATTCGATAATAGCAGCACACCTTATTATTCGCTTCTCGCTCACGAAGTCGATTTCATCGGCGTTTTAAGTGTGCTGCTCGAAAGTACAAATGAATTCGAAAGCGAATCCGAAAGAGGTCCGAAAACAACCAAGAAATAAATGTGCACATTATAGAATCGATCCGGGGGTGTTCGAAAGACTGGTGGCGATAATTACCGGTTCGCCACCATCACCCGTTTCAATATTTTTTTTTTCATATTTATGTTTAAAAATTAATTAATTAATAAATAAATAAAATAAACAAGATTTATTTCCTAAGATACCCACACCATTTTTCAATATTATTTTCAAATTTTTAATATTATTTTATGTTGAAAAAAAAACTAACCTCAGACGTGATTTGAACCACTATCCATTTGAACTACAATGCCAGTCTATTCCCACTGCGCTATCGGAGTTCGGATTTTTGTCATTTTTTAAATTTTTAATTAATAAAAAAATAAAATAAAATAAATAAAATAAAATAAAAATAAATAAAATAAAATATAAATCTAAGATACCCACACCATTTTCAATATTATTTTCAAATTTTTAATATTATTTTATGTTGAAAAAAAACTAACCTCAGATGTGATTTGAACCACTATCCATTTGAACCACTGTGCCAGTCTAGCCCACTGCGCTATCAGGTTTCAAATTTTTGTCATTTTTACAACTATAAATAATCGATTCAAGTTCTTTAACTCTTTCCCGTAATTGTTTCATTTTCTTTAACCTTATCTCAGCAACTTCTACAGCTTTCATGTAAAAATGTCGATACTTTTCATTCTCTACCATCAACTCTTTGATATATTCTAATGGTTCTTCTTCTCTTCTTTTCATTCTCTTATGTTTACCTTCATTCAATTCATTTCTCATTCTTTCAATTAAGTCAGTCATTTTATAAATATTTTTTTTATTGGATATATTAATTTTAATATATAAAAATGAATAATATAAATCTTAAAATTCAAGAAAAAAATAAATTAAATCTTGATTATAATAAAGAATTTACTCATGAAATCAAGAAAAATGATATTTTAAAAATCTCGCCAACTTCAGGATCTATTGCAAACTTAAATCGTAGGGGTGATATAGTTTTTCAATCTCTTCAAACATCAAACCCAATAGATATTTGTAATGCCAAATTATATTATAAAATTGAATTAGAAATTGAAGCAAATAAAGATATAACCCTAGACAACAATTTCTTTCCAAATTTATTCTCCAACATGAGATTAAAACTAGGATCATCAGAAATTGAAACTGTTTTGCATCCAGGAGTATATTCTACAATGTTAAATTTTATTTTAACTGGTTGTGATTATAAAAACGAATATGGTGAATTAACAGGTTGGATTCCTGATGTTAATAAAGGGGATTTAGATAAAGATGGTTTAGATATAAATTATGCTTACTATAAAAGAGTTGAACTTTATAAGTTGAAAAAATTTGAAGGTTATTTTGAATTAAAACACTTGTTCGGATTCCTTCAAAACTATAACCGGGTGCTCCATAATGTTTTTATAGAACTCATCTGTAATAGACTAGAAGGTGATAAAAGATTGTTCTATGGAGCTGCAGATACAAAAGCTAAATTAAAATTATCAACACTTGAATTGCATATACCTGAATGGACATTAAATCCACATTCTGAAATCAAACTCCTTGAAAGATTAAATTCCAACAAATCTATAAATGTAAATTATTTAAATCGAATCTGTAGTGAATTTAGTATGACAGAGGGTTCAACATATTCTATAAAGGTAGCAAATTTAGCATACCGACCAAGATATATCTTGATTGGATTCAAAGAAACAGATTCATCTTTCCAAAAAAATAACAATCTATTATTCAAAAGATTGGAGATGATAATATAAAAACAATTCAAATTCAATTAAATAGTTCTTATTATCCAATAAATAGAATGGAATTTAATATTGAAAATAATGAAAACATATTCCCATATCTAAATTATATTGAAACATGTTATGATTTCAAAGTTGAACCGCAATTAAGTTTAGAAGATTTCAAAAATTTATATTCTATATTTTGTATAAATGTATCAGACCAAGATGATCGCCTAGCTATAAATAATGTTGATGTTACACTTCATATAACAAAGGATTCTAATTTTAAAGCTAAAGTATATACATTAATATTAGAAGAAAAGAAAATAGAAATGAAATTATATGGTGGAAAGATTTCAATTATTGAAAATCTTAGGGGAGATTCTTGATAAGTAGATTCCCCCATAAAAAAACTTTTAAAATGAGTAAATATTGGAGATGCGAAACTTGTAATTGTCAAGTTACAAGACATCACAAAGCAAGTCATCTCAAAACTAAAAACACATACGAGAGTTGATATTACAGGAGGTGATCTGCAATCTTCAAAAACAACATCTTCAATATTAAAACCTTTTACTACAGAAAAAGATCCAGGTGAAAGACATTTATTCCGTCACAATTATACTGGGCCAGGAACAAGATTAGATATTAGATTAGATGAAAATAATAATCCTAAACAAGGAGAAGAACCAATAAATAGAATCGACCAAGCAGCTTTAAAACATGATATTGCTTACAATTCAACAAATCTTAGAGATAGACATGTTGCAGATGTGAATTTAATACATGATTTAAATAATATACAAAATCCATCAACCCAAGAAAAGATTCAAAGAGCTCTAGTTAAATTAGCAATGAAATGTAAGATTTTCATAGGAGCAGGACTTCCTAGGAAAGCAAAAGATGTTGCTAATAAAAAGATTATCGAACAAGCAGACGTTGAAAGATCCCTCGAGACAGGCCCGTACCGTCGGGGGGGCCCAGGAGGGCCCGGCCCTCCCAAACGCAAGTCTGGCCCCCCCAAATAAAAAAACGGACATGAATAAAAAATTACATTCAATATGTTTGATAAAAGAAAAATTGCTATCGTGCACACATGCATTGACATGGGTGTGCATGAGTTGCACATGTAGAGGTTTATGTAGTGTGGACGGGGGTAGGATGTTCCATCTATCTGCCTCACTGGAAGAGACTGGCATGTGAAGTCGGTGGCGTGGGTAGGGTGCGTGCTGTCTGTCTTTCCTG